>JAUZNK010001984.1:0-11720 GCA_035046665.1 Euphysa ruthae
TATATATATGTATATATATTTCGCTGTTCATGCTGTTCAGCTCATGAGTTTACCTTGGAAAATCTGCTATAATCGTATATTTGTTATATAGATAATATATTTGTCGAGATAAAGTACTTGTAGCGGCCAGGTATAATTTTTTAATCGTTTATTTATTTTCTTCTCATAGAGTTATTATCGATGAATAATGCATTGTCTCAGAGGCTGATCAAAGTGGACAAACAAATATTGGAAGCTGCTAAACGATGGGAAGGTAGGTATATAATACTATGTTAGCATTTCTTATGGAGATTTTCATAGTCTAAAAGTAAATTATAAACAGAAAATGTTTTTATTCAGATCAATATTAAAAACTTGAGTATTAAGAATTCGAGTAGATAAATATTTTTACTTTTAATTTTTGTATTTGAAAAACGCAACTATAACTTCCAGAAAGGTTATATAAATAGAATTAAAATAAGAATTTAAAAACTACAGAACAAATTGATAATAGTATTAAATTTTCAAAACAGCCTCAAATTGATAGTAGTTAGAGCACCGAGACATAACAAATAGAGGTTATGCATCTAGCGAGTCATTCATTTCTTATGGGTAGTAACACCTCTTCAGCCTTGGGCGGAAACGTTTCTAGAGTTGATGTCTAGATAAAAACACTGGTTAGCAAACCAATAATTGTGCTGAAGGGTAGGAAGAGTACACCATTATGACTTATAACCCTTCTTCGCTTATTAGTGTGGATGCAGTGTTGCCTGTTGTACCACATCTGCTCTAGGGCGACAAATACTAGTCGTCCTGCTGTTTTTGTATATCTGATGAGTATAAATTGCCCATATCAATTTAATCCTTGTTAGTTATCAGCTGTCATTTAAACCTTAGCAAAAGCATTGTTTGTCGTCTCTAAGTTTGAGTACAAAGCAAAACCATACGCATATATACCAGTCTCACAAAGAATGCAGCAAATCAAAATGTAAAGTCGAAAAAAAAGTTGGACCGAGAAAAAAACGTTGGCGAACACCAGAAATTACAGAGTAACAGTTGGCAGAGTGGCCATCGAGGACTACCTTGATTTCCCTGTCTGACAAAAAAGTCATGATGATATATGAAACGTTATCAAAAAACACTATATGATATCTTCTTATGTAGAAATCCAGCATGCTACACCTTGTCAAATGCCGTAAAGATATCAAGTAAAATCGCCCTGGATTCACCACAAGCATCAAAAGATTGACAGACAGTCTGAGCAAGCACCAGCAATGAACCAAAACACTAATAATGATCAGAAAAATGATTAAGAAACACCATGTGACGAGTAACATAAAAATTAATTAGTGATTTAAAAAACTTTTTTATGATTTTTAAAGACTGGTAGGACGGTAATTACGAGAATTAGATGTCTTTTCAGAGTTTTTAAATAAAGGAACAACAAATTCCAATTTCCAAAAAGAGAGAAAATAAGAACTAAGCCCCTAATTAGCCTGCAGATGTTAGTAGAATGTTCCTATTTTGATCAAGGCAAGTAGATCTAGAAAGACCTAGAGCAATGGTAGAATTTTAAACCATTTTAGTTGTTCTATTGAGCTGAGTCATGTTAGTGTCAGTTCTATGTAGAAAGTCAGAGATTAAGTGTCCAGAATGTTTAAGGGTATAGATACTGCTGAACAACTCATGAATGAATACTTCTAATCTATTGTGTAATAAAACCACTAAAGACGTAATTAAGAAACATGAAACCAAGAAGCATTACCTTTGCACATTCCTCTGTAGCAAGATTAATGATGTGTTCAAGCGTAGTACTACGGAGTAGATAAAAAGTTCTGTCCCAGTTTCCTGAACAATCGTTCTTTTATAAGAATCAAAAATGAGCGCTCTTTTTTCTTGTGAAAGGTCTTGTTTCAACTGCGCAATTTAAAATGAATTCAAAGCTTAAGTTTAACAGAATTTAATTTAAGTATGTGTTTGAAATTAACTTTATGAGATATTTTTTTCATTATCACAATACTTGGAATTTTCCAGGCTGTTAAAATCCGGATGGTTTGTTTTCCGGACAAGCTGTCGAAACAGAGAATTTTCTGGGAAAATTTTATGCTATTTTCAATTTGGAAAACCAATCGTCTATAAAAATCCCTTTAAAGGCAACATCGTCGGTTAGAGTACAGGTAACTATGAAAAACTCGTTTCTTGATGCTTTAAGATGTTAAACAGTTTTCATACCGTGCATTCATAGTAGTCGATCCATAACACAGGGAGTGAAGGAAAAATTTCAAGCGATGTTCCTAGGTAGCGATGAAGAATTCAATTTATCATCCACCTGGATAATCACGGTTTTGTGTCGTACTTTAAAAATAGATCATTAAATAATTAATAGCTAAAGAGCTAAGATTTCCTCTTAAGTTTAATTAGTTTTTTAAAAAATAGTGCAATAAGGTTCCATATTCAAAGAAAATTGGGAACTCATGTTCTTTATGAAAATGAAACAACTAAGATAATTTTTTTTTTTCTGAATATATGAGAAAGCTAAATTCAGCAAGGAATGACCGAATTTTGATTAACACACAAAGAATTGGACTAATTTAATGACGGGTTTGAACGATTTTCATGAACAAAAGGAAATAGTGAAAATCAGAAAACCTAGTTGTCCTAATTTGATCAAAATTCGAAGCTGTGGCATTCATACACTCCATGGTACTTACAAAATAGTTCATGGAGTAAAAAACTTTGAGGTGAAAAATTATTTTAAGATTAACTCAAATATAATGATGTTGAAGGTAAACTTGGCTATCAAAGGTCAGTAACAATTTTTTTCTAGGTAGCTAGATAGTGGAAAACATTTTAAAAGGTTTTTATGGTAAGCTGCAAATAACGAAAAAACTGTACTGCAAAAGATCTTTTAAGGAACACAAAGGTTAACATTTTTTTATTTTGTTTTATTGCGAGTTTTTAGCTCAAATTTTTAAGATTATTTAACCATGTCAAACCAAAAACCTATGGCAATGCTTCTACTGTTTAGGCAAAAAGGACTTGTTATTTGGTTAGTGGAAAGGGCCGTCCAGCTTGATGAGCTTCAAGGAAAAACTGGAGTTGAAAAACTATTGAAGCTTGCTTTATAAATTTTTTTGTGATAGCTTAACTAAGAAAACTTAAAAATGTTGCGAAACAAGAGCAAAGACACTTCTGAAACAAATGAGATAAGTGTCACGGCTGATTGAAGAAAATCTTTGATTTGCATCCGGATTGCTACTGGATAGCTCAGTCGGTGAAGCATCTGACTCCCAACTGTGAAATCTTAAAATACTACAAATACTAAATTAGATACGGTCGAGAATAATGATGCTGTATGGCTGGGTTATGATATTTAGCTTCAATTAACAATCATCTAAGGAGCAGGTGGAATTTTAATTCAAACTAAGTTACCTGTAATTTAGTAGATGAGGGCTGATTTCTGTGTTTTTCTTTTGTAGTTTGACTATATTAAGACTGGCTTTATAAAATATAGCCTTCTAACTTGTTTGCAGTTTTCAGTTTCAAGACACCATTCGATACGACCTCAGAATCAACTCTCAAAAAGAGCATAAACCATCTAAAAACACTAGCAAATATGACAAATACTCAGTAATATATCGAGGGCAGGAACTATAGTATACCATCTTCGAAGAAATAAAAATGCATACAACCTAAATATGTTTAAAGAAGTTTTAAAAACTCACCTTCTCAACAATTTATTTAAACTGTAACAAACAACAACAAAATACCATTATTTTCGTTTAAGCACTGAGCAGTTTAACTTGGACACTGCATGTTTAAAGCGGGTTTCATTGAAAATTTACTCGGTTCTCCGACCAAGATGTGTCTTATGGGTTATCCGTCCAATGACCATAGACCAACTTAAGTTCAACTGTTATAATAAACTCTTTCTATGTGATACGTATACATTTTTTGAAAAAGAACACGATATATTTTTTTAATTGCATTGTACATATTTGTGTAATGTTGGTTTATACGCAATTGGAAAAATATATATTGATTAAAAAAAGTTTAGGCTGTCATTTCGTTGAGGTGCTGAGTATTAGAGTTTTTACTAACTTCTTTGGTTGAAATGGTAGAAAGGGCAAACCAACTCATTAAGTTAACCTGGTCCTTTTAAATTCAAACCCAACGACCATGTCCGGGCCATGATATCATGGACGATGTATATATGATGTAAAGGACGTAAAATCTAAATAATAACAACAAAAATTGCTTAAATAATGTAGTCATAACATTAGTTTATTTAGAATTTTGACGAAAGTTTACTCTCTTTGTTTGACTTTCTTATTCACAAACGCCCTAATTAACTAAAACACTCACTTTTAAACTCCCACTCTTAAGCTTTTATATTGAAAAACACTAAGTGAATAGTGGATTATTACTTTATTAAGAATACCTGGCTGTCATAATTTTCACTTTAAGGTCTGTAGGCGTGATCACATTGTAGCACAATCGTAAAATGCACATTGGTAATGTAAGGTATTCATATTTTATGTTCAAAAAAACCCTATTTTTTCATAAATTAAATTTCGTAAAAATGGACAATGCTATATGATTAGGAAAATAATGTGATTTTAATCTTCTTAGAGTGTCCTGATAATAAAACATCAAAGCTCACAATCGGTACTTTTGGGCAGAGCCACTTTTGTCTAAAAAGATTTAAGCGACTAAAAGATCTGTTTCCTCGGATAGTACACCAAACAAAAATAGTAAACTGACAAATTTTTCTGTTGTTTGATATCGTGATAAATGATATAGGTAGTACATGATCCTCAAACATATAGTTTTACTTGACTTTTTGCTTTTCAATGAAAACCAAAACTTTCTTAAAATTTATATCAGATTTTTATTGGCTTTTATTTTTGTCCAAAAAACACTTTTTGATCACAAAAGTTTATCTTTCGATTCTTTTACATTATTTTTAATAATATTGTTGACCATTTTAATTCCTAACATCTAGTATTAGAGTCTGCTAAGTGACGTGGCTAACGCGCGCTATGTGCCCTATATGCCTATGATAGTACATGTCCTGCTTGCGATAAGTGTCCATCATACATACGAACCGAACGTGTCTTACGTGACATACGTGCCCAACTTGCCCACGTGTCCTTAATGGATTGGACCAAACTAGAATAAGAGTAATTAAAAAAACGGATATTTCTGTAAATAATGCCAATTAGCTTTCGGTTTTAAAATACTACAAATAACATAATAGTGCTCTACCAAACAGTCGGAATGATATTTCGATTGGGCATGAACGGGATTAAAACGCATTATTTGCAAATTTTTTTTCGATTTTCCAAAGTAGCGCATGCTTCTTAAAATCAAACATATAATCTGAATATATTTTTTGAAGATTGATAAGTCTGGACAATTATTTCTTTTACGTAAAGATTTAGTAATGTAAAAAGTTTTTCTTTTCTTAATTTTCATGTATATATATATTTCTCTGAAAAAACCTGTCTCCCATAATGTAGTTTAGGGCTAATTTTCATGAAAAATATTTTGAACGCTATCAATTAAATTTTGAACGGCATCAATTAAATTTTGGTTCAAAGGATCGTAAAGGCTATAATCGAACACGTGTTCTGTGTACTTGTGGGTGTGGTTATTTGAAATCATTGCAGGATGTGGGTGGAATAAAATACTACCTGCTAATAAGGAAAAACTTAACACAGCGTAATTGCTTTCATCCATTATATATTTGCATTTATTTCATGCTTTTGCATGTTTTTTTTTCACATTTCACTTGTGAAATGTGAAAATAATAATAATAAAAAAAAAATCTAAAGGATTTTTTTCTAAATCTTCAATAATGAAGATTTAAATACTGATACTGATCTAGAATTACATAAGGCAGGTCCAAGCTCATTCCAAGCTTTTTTACAAAAAGGAAAAAAAGAATTTGAATAAAACTGTGACTTAGAGTGAAATTCATGATATAAATTCACGCGACGAGGATCGCAAGATAAAATTTTGGGAGTCAGTAAGTTAGATAGATATTCAGGACACATACCATGGACAATATTATAAAAATACACTAATTTACGATACCTTCGCCGATCACTAAGACTTTCAAGTCCGAGCTCTTTGTATAACTTTTCACGAGACATGCCTGGATAGCTCCCGTTATAGCTAAAGCGGCCTTATATTGAGTAGATTCAAGTTCCCTAATAAATGTATCATTGTGAGGTTGATCATAGATAACATCACAATAATCTAAATGAGGTCTAATATACGGTGTATAAATCGTTAGTAATGACTTACGAGGAAGATAATGATACAATCTCTTAATGAGTCCAATTCCCTGCAATGCTTTAAGCTTTTTAAGTTCTAAATGAGGCTTGCAAATAAGTTTTGCATCAATGAGTAAACCAAAATGCTTTTGGGCCGTTTCAGTATTTACTACTGATTGATTAAAATAAAGTTTTGGGTGAGTAACTGGGTTTCTTTTATGGGAAAACAAAACTTCCGTAGCCTGCTTATTAGGGTCAGGGTTAAATGACCTTTTCCATTGAAAAGCCCAATCCTTAATAGCTTCTAAATCTGAGTTCAACTTATTTGCGGTCTCAATAGGATCAAGAACTTCAGAAAAAATTGATGTGTCATCAGCAAATAATTTACAGACACACTCAACATTATCTGAAAGATCGTTAATATAGATTGAGAATAACAAAGGCCCAAGAACAGATTCTTGTGGCACTCCCGCGTTAATATTTGACCAAGATGATGTTTGACCATTTAGCATTACATGTTTTTGACGATTTGACAAATAGTCCTGCAATAAATTATAGAATTTTCCGTCTATTCCATAAAATTTCAATTTTAATAATAGGCCTTTGTGCCAAGCTTTATCAAATGCTTTAAAAATATCAAGGAATACCCCTCTGGTTTCCAAGGAAGAGCCATCAAACGTTTTTAAAGTTTCTTAAGTAATAGCAATTAATTGAAAAACACATGAATCGCCTTTACTGAAACCTGATTGGTGTTCAGAAAGTAATTTGTTATCTGGAAAGTATGTGTAAAGGTTATTGTATATATTTTTCTCAAAAATCTTGCCAAATATGGGTAAAAGCGATATTGGTCTATAATTTTTCAATAGATTTTTTGGACTCTTTTTTGTGAACTGGAGTAACGTTACTTTTTTTCCAAGAGTCTGGAAATTTTCCGCTGTTTATTGCGCAATTAAAAATAAGAATAAGAGGATGAATTATTAAATCACCGCATAATTGAGTCATGCGGATAGAAATGTTGTCATGACCGTGAGATTTGTTCGGATTTAGGTCTTTAATTATCCTCATTAAATCAGATTCAGAAAAACAAAAGTTATTTAAAATCTTATCCGTTCGAGGCTGAAGGTTAGGAAGTAGGCTTCCATTTTGAATAATATTGCACTGATTTGAAAAAACTTATTGAAAATATTTGCCTTTTCTTTGAAATCTGTTATAAAAACATTATTCACCAGCAATGGCGGTATTAATGGAATTTTGACTTTGTTTAAAAAACGCTTAAGGATAAACCAATGTGCTTTAGAAGTAGTTTGCGGGTTATTCAGTTTGTTACCCAAATGTTTAAGATAACGCTCTTTCGAATTCCTAATCAAAGTAGATACTCTGTCAATTTCGTCAGCTAATATGACTTTATCCTCATCCTTTTGACCACCAGAAATCTATTTCTTGTATAAAAGATTTTTTCGCCTTATCGCAGATTTAATAGTATTATTGATCCACGGAGGATCTTTAGGTTTACGAGTAAGCGTCTCATGAGGAATAAAATTCCTGACAATATTAAACAACGTTGTTTTAAGTAGTTCAACTTGGTCGCTGAGAGGTGCAAAGGCTCTGTCCCAGGCAAAATTTTTAATACTTTGTTGTATTAGATTAGTTTCTGAGCGATTAAAATGCCACACTTCCCTTTTATAGGAAGGTGGGTAATAGACTTTAAAAGATATTTCAGCATAAATAATTTGATCATGACATGTAATAGATAAACTTGAGTGCAACCCACTATCAACTATAAGATTGGGTTGATCTGTAAAAATAAGATCTATACATGATGGATTGCAGTTTGGCTGTAAATTAGTTGGTTAATTTATAACCTGAGAATAACCTAGTTGGTTAGATAAATCAAAAAATTCAAGACCACAGGCGTTGTTTGATCCCGCAGGCCACCAGTTAACAGATTTGGCATTAAAATCACCAAGGACAAAAGTAGAGAAAAGATTTTCCAAGGCTATGCTAGTACAGGTCTGTTCAAAACCAGTCATGAATTCACTCAATTGATCACCTGTCTGACTAGGAGATCTATAAAAACAAGATACAAAGCATTTAGTGCTTTTGTACCTAATTTCACCTACGATACATTCATCCGTGAAGACTAAATTTGTTCTATTAACAAATGGTAAGTTAGATTTATAGTATATACAAACGCCACCACGTTTTGTGTTAGAAAAATGATTAGACCTGACCATAACATAACCTTGAAGAATTATTACAATTTTGGTTATTAATTGAAAAAGTTGAATCAAGGAGGGTCTCAGAGAGACATATCACATCAAAATTTTATAGGGTAATAAAGGCTTCAAGGTAAGATATTTTGACAAAATTTTCAGCTGCAATGCCATTAACATTCCAATGGCAGATTTTAATACTATTAGAAGAGGTTTCAGGGCCTGGGTTTAATTCAATGCCACCGTAAATTTTCAAATAATGTCTAAGAAAAGGTATAAAAATGCAAATTTGAAAAAAGAAACAGTGTTAAACAAAAAACTTTCGTAGAGGTTTTAAAGGTAAATTTGGATCGGCGAAGGTATGTTTAAGATTTATACACAAAAAACTATACATAAACCTAAAACAGAAGTAAACTAGGTTACAAAGATTAAATTCAAGCAACAGATAATATATAAATATTAGGGGTAAAATTAAACAAAAAATAAGGGCGCATAAGATATAAACTAGCATACTGCAGAGACAAAGGGTTGCGAAAAAAGGAATAAGAAACCTAACTTTTATTATTTAAGCATTGGGTAGACTTTGCATTGACCTTAAAACATTGGGATGCACTATAAAAAAGACCTATCCTTACACTGTACTGAATGCTATTTATAGGCATGATAAATCAGGTAAATAACACTCGTTGATAAGTAATAAGCAACATATAAAAAATATAAAAAAACTTTGACGAATGAAAAATTTCCAAAATCTAAACATCGAGTTACAAATGATAAAGTAATTGTGATAGATAAATTGAAAAATTGCTTACAATTCAAATATATATTTAGATGAAGGATGCCATATAAGCTGGTATACAATATCCTTGATTGCGTAAACTCTAGAAATACATAATTAAAAAAAAATATATATTTTTTTTAAATTACAGTAATTTTAGCAATATCTATAATATAATATAACATGATAAAGAAATTATAGCTAAACACCACTTGGGATTAATTAAAGTTTACTTAAAATATCATTAAGCTCCGATCCACTGTTAAAATATTGAAATTTCCCGCCCTTCGATTTTACAACGAGTGAACAGTTAATAGCAGAAAATACGTACTCAATATCTTTTACCTTGACCCTAGCAGATTTTAATAAGATATACCTTCTTTTTGTTAGGTCCAATGATACGCTGAAAGGTAAACCCTCTCGTTTCTTTGCCCCATTTACAAGCAGTCTCGGACGATTTCGAGTCACAGCGAGTTTTCCAACATTTAAATTTCGCAATTATTTGCCTTGTCCTTTTACCATCATCATTGGTCACAACGTTTTTGAATTTATGAGCATGAAGTATCTGCTAATCGTCGAGTGGAACGTTTACTTTCTCAAAGCACTCCTTAACAATATTTTTAGCATTTTTGTCATCCTTTTCCTCCACCCCATGAATCCGTAAACAAGTCCGTCCCCTATACTGTTCAAGGTCATCATGCTTTTCCTCCAGTTTCACAAAGTTCTCGTCCAAATCCTTAGTTTTATCATCAAGCTTTTTGAGAAGTATTTCAATAGTATTTTGCTTCAAGGCCAACTTCGATTCCAACTGAGTAATTTTTTCATCTTGTTCATCAATTTTTTTTTTCGAATTTCGAAATAACATCATCGGAAAATTTTTGAAATATTACATTAAGTTGATTGATTGATTGATTGTAAAAATTATTGGTGTTGTGGTAATTCACACTCACTATCCGACTAAAACATATTGTTTTAGTCAAATTTCATAGCGAATTGAATACGGGAGCTATTGAACAAAGTTTTTTAGCATATGCTTGCTCATAACTCTATTTAAATTTAATTGGTGGCCTTGGGTAGAAGGTTGCTGTGCATACCCTTATTTCGCGGATCCGTGGAGCAGTGGCCTAAAGTAGTGTGAAGAGACTGTAGTGAAAAAGTATGTGGTTCAAGCACATTTGATGACTTTGTTTACGGTTAAACCACCATCTAAATTGAAAAGTGATTTTTGTGGTATTCCAGGTAAAAGAAGACTAACGCTGTATAGTTGACATTTGCCAGACAACACCGAAGCTCAAATAACCGTATATTTTGCTCGAACATCGATCAAGTTTTACCGGTTCATATTGCTAAAAATGTCAGTAATGACGAATAACCATCATACTTCTAAAGAATTTACCCTTGAATCGAAGTGATTATTGTCAATAACAGGCAGAAACATCATGAAATCAATTGGGACATTAAGATCTGAGCCTAACACCGATGATAGCACTCATATTGAACAAAGCTCTTGTATTGATATAATGTTTATTTATCGAAAATAAACCCATGGAATTATACATTTCGAAGGCCCTTTCTGGGGATTTTAATACGAGGATAAAAACTTCACAAAAAACGGGTTTCCCTAATATAAGCAGATGTGCATATAACCAATGTTGTGATGAAAACAGTTTCATCAGCGAGTACAATGACAAAGAATCTTAGCTGGTGAAACGGAACCGATCAACAAGGACATAAAGTACTTGGATAAAGTGGAAAGAAAATTTTATTCAAATACCTTTCGATATTTATGGCTTGTCAGGGATTACAATAAAGGGCTTGTGTTGGACTAATACACGATAGTGCAGAGACGGCTGTCTTTGGTAAAACATTACCCGTAAAAAATGGAGTGGCTACAATACTGTGAGATAAAAAAACTGTTGTAAAAAATTGGTTGACATAAAACGTAGTTACTCATTGGCAAATGCTGCAAGATCAAAATCAACCTATGAAGTTTAAGTTAGTAACTTGAATTCGTCAAAATTCTCAGATTTTTTAACAAAATGGTCAAAGGATTCCTTGCCAACACAACATCATTGTTTTATTGCACGTTCTCTGTCGGAAAGATTTCGTTGGATCAATGAAATAACCTTTCATTGAGGATAATGATTTTAAGCAAGTGTTTTTAGTCCAAGTTTTATTGAAAAGAAGATCAATCGATCAAAACAAGACTTTCGGAATTATTATCTGGACACGATGGTTTCACTCAGCCACAAATCTAAAGCCCACAAAAAAAAATCTACCAAGCTTATAATGCAGATAGGCCAATGGGATTGGAGTTTATTGTTTTTAGTAGAAAGAGCAGTGACAGTACCAATTAATTCAAGCAAACTTTTAGTTCGAAATACTTATTTTTGTTTAAAAAGAGCCCTGCTTTTCGATCCGCACAACTTGAATAAAAATATAAATTTATATATATACATATAGATATGT
>JAUZNK010001995.1:0-11719 GCA_035046665.1 Euphysa ruthae
ATTTATTTCATAAAATTAATTTTCTTCCTACCTCTTGTAAAGATACAATTGTGCTTTGGTAGAGCTGATTATCTTGCTTTCTTAACTTTTCCGACTCATCATATTTTCTCTTTGTCTAAATTTAAAATCATCACAATAAGGTTTTCAAAAGCGATGGTTGCTTGTTAGCAAGTCAATAAACTTTGAGCATACTAGAACATGTGGTTTAAAATTAAATATGAATACGTCTAAATTTTTGATTTAACCTTTCAAAAATGATTGGGAATTACCATTAAGGTTCTGTATATAAAATAATTAAAGGAATTTGTGTCACAAGCTTTGAAAAATAACCGTGGGATCACACACATATGCCTTCAAGTACGCCTAAAACTTCAATGCTGACAGATCTCTGACTAATATAGGAGAGAACATCAAAAAATATTCATATTGCTGCGTAATATTATAACTGGTATCTGCTTGATTTTCTTTTTAATTTTTACATCAAATTGACATTAGCCACAGAATATACAAGCATTTATATTTTTTTTTGACTTAATACAACAGAAGTGTGGAGCAAGTAAATTTTAGTTAAATGAAAGACCATGTTTTTTTACTGACACGGCACAATTCAAAACAGAAAAATTTTTTATTCACATAATGAATATTTAGTAAAATGAATGACAATATTTTTTTAAAGTGAAATGGAGCATTTCAATAGTTTATATTGATCATTTTTAGCACAAAACTAGCACAAATCATGGATATTTATTACTTTGAGAGTATGTTGTTTTGCTTCTGTATTTATAAATTGCGATTATTTAAATTTTTAAAAGTGCAGGAAAGTTAAATGAGGATTGCATGTCATCGCACCTCAACATCATTTTAGAGGTGTGTTGAAACACGTCTAAATGGGTATGCAGAGCAAATGAGGCATGCGATTATCACACGTCTGTGTTTTTCTTATACCAAAACCTGACGTCACAAATAAACCAAGTTTTAAAAAAATTTTTAACTATCACAGTAAAAACATATAAATTACAACAGTTAAGTCTGGTACATAGCATAAGACGTCAAACAGACAACAAACAGCTGCATGCCTATCAAAAAACATTTAGTAGGAAAATGCACCTTTAAGGAAAAATAAAGAGGTGCAAATGATGCCATAAAAAAAGAATAGAGGAGGTGCCAAAAACAATAAAAGAGGCTCAAATGATGTCATAACAAAAACAACAGCGAAGCTGCAGAGAACAATAGATCTGGAGCAATCAGTCAGAAATTATGTTCCAGATCAAAGCAAATTTAGTGACTAGACTCTTGAAAATAAATTAATGAAAACTTTGGTTTCCTATCAATTAACCAATTAGAATTTAGGTCCTAAATCAGAACAAACTTAGTGCCTAGACTCTTAAAAATTAACCAACTTGAATTTAGGCTCCAGATCGGAAGAAACTCCGTTTTTAGACTCTTAGAAACTAACCAATCAGAATAAATTTAGTTTTTAGATTCGCAATATAAAAATTTTTTTTCAAAGTAGATGGCTCACATGACCATAAACAATAATTTATTTGTAAGATGCATAATCGATGAAGTTGATATGCACACTATGCAACAAGATTTTCTTACGGTTGATCCTCAACAAGGTGTGTCCAGGCATAAATGGCTGTTGCACAAAAGCACTCTTCTACTATCGTTAAACGATTTTTTAAGACATAAATATCAAGCTTAACACGCAAAGTCAAAATGCGGTTGAATCTGTGCATTGCAAAAAGAACATTTTAAAGCCGGTGATAAAAGATTGTTTCCGGTATAGAAATTTAAGTTTATAATCAATTTTCTTTACAACAGTGGGTCATTACCCACTCATTCCCACTCTACTTAAGGTTTAATCTAATATACACTCACCCCAGGTAACTGACTGAGGTATGTTTTTAAATGGGTGCCCCTCTATAATTTAAATTTGTTGGATCTGTTTTCTTAACTTTCATTTTTGATGAAAAAATAATGCATTTAATTTTATCCTGTCCGAAGTGTGCACTTTTTTTGTTATCAACAAACCACTCACAAAGGTGAGGAAAACTTCTGCTTCAAACGTTTTCTATTTCCCTTAAATCTTTATGTTGGAAAGTTAGACAAGAATCATCTGCATAGAGAAGAGTGATTCACTTTTTGCTTGTTTCATGTCATTAACATATAGCAAAACCAAGAGAAGGCCTAAGATTGATGCCTTATTGGAAATATTTTGATTGATTTTAACCTTGAATTTTTGGTTTGAGATATAGGATTTAAATCAAGACACTACATTTTCTGAAAATCACATGGACTTCAATTTCTCAAGCAGATTTCAGATTCCAGTGTGATATCCCTTTTCAAAACCTTTTGCAATTTTGTCATGGAGGTATGACAGACAAGTATAAGTTGAAAACATTTGTTGAAATCCTGATTGGAATTTATATGAGATATCCACTTCTTCATAGAATTTCTTAGTTTGATCATAAAATTGTGCCTCAGTTTTTATCCCTTTTTTAAATAAAGGAGTGATTTTGGCAAATTTGCAGTCATCTGGCTAAGTTTCAGTCCTGATTGAAAGATTCACAATTTGGGTAAAGTGGTTTCACAATAGAGGCACATCCATCTTTGATAAACAGATGAGATTTCATTAAATCTCTGTGGTGATTTATTTAATTTCAAATTTTAAATTATGTTTCTGACTAAATTCTTAGATACCCTTGAGAAGTCAAAATCATTTGACATTTCTACAGAATTTGATGCTCTTGGAAAATTCAAGAGTTTAGCAGAAAGTTTTCCAAGATATTCCTTTAAAACAATAGCAACTTTAACGTTATCAAAAATAAAGTTATCACCTTGCTTTTAAGCAAAAATTGGATTGTGAGGGAGTTCTTGATTTTGTCATTCCTGTGTCTTTCAATGATTTCCAAAAATCTTTAAATTTTTCTATATTTTCAGAGAGCTTATTCAAGTAAAAATTGTTCTTTTTTCTTTTGACAGTTCCAAAAGCATTTCTTTTAGCTCTGCTAAATAGTTTCATACCTGCATAATCTTTTGTAGAATTTATCCCTTATTACTATTTTTTTCTGCAAATTTCCTATCAAACCATTTTTGAAAATTTTTTTTAATTTTGGATATCTTGGAGAGACAACAGTCACCAACAATTTGTGTAAATTTGTATGAAAAATTTATAAAAGCGATGTTAACATCAAAGTTCTCATTTGGAAAATTTGCTTGGTTTAATCTTTTATTTAACAGTTCCTGACTATAGCTGGGCATGCTTCTAAACGTTATTAATTTATGAGTACAGAAGAAAGGCTGATGATCTGAAAGAGAAATTTTGTCAGAAGCATTGGTGAGAATTTGTGGGATTCCAAATTATTTTGGTTAGACCAAAAACGGAAATAAATTCTTTATATTTAAAAGATCTTTGGAGTGATAACTCTGTCGTCAAGAACATAGCCATTTCTGTTTTCCGAAAGATTAACATTTAAGTCTCCTAGGTTAAACAGATGTTTCTTACTCATATGGATAATATGCAACGTTTGAGTTAAAAATTCCAAAAAAATGTTCGTATCAGGTGCTCTGTAAACTTTACTCACTGTAATAGTCTTGGCAAGAAGGAGAAGAGTATCAATAAATGTTTTCCCTGATCTAACATACAACTCTATTTCTGTCTTTCCAATATTTATTTTTTACATTTAGATGAATGAAATGTAGTCCCTTTTGCCATAAGGGAAACCATACTGTTTGGTGTTCTATGTTGTATTGTATATAACCTGGATTTGATTCAATATGACCAGATAACGTTAACAATAGAAATTTGTGGCAAAGTTTCATTTCTGGGTTAGAGTACTAAATGAATTGAAAATTTTTTGATTAACCCGTGAGTGAGAGAAGTTGCAAAAATATAAATCAGGTTGCTTAGCATGGCTTCCATTTAACCCTTGTGGTGTGGACCGGTTTTTCAGAATGCAGCCGTATCAAACGGAGAGAAATTTTGAGAAATTTTTTTTTTGAAGAAAAACTTTGCATTGCATGATTCTAATTACTCTATCCTTCTCTTTTTCACTTAAATTGTGAAAATTAACAATAAATGAAAAAGTTTGATACACAAAGGTAATATTTTGAAGAAACATTTCATATATTTTAGATCTTTCAACAGTTTTTAAATCAATGAAAACAAAATAAGTAAACTATAAAAATATAACAGTCTATTGTTCATTCAAAAGCACCATGTTTTTTTTTCAGCTTAATGTTTGTAAATGTGGTAAAGCTTAAAGCAGTTGTAAATACACAATGCAACACTGCATATTTTACAGTAATACCGTGTCGTATCCTGTTTGCTTTTGCTTTGCAAAAAACCATTTCTTATTTTATTCTAACTTAACACTTGTTTTTGTTTTGATTTTTTAGATTAATTACATTATAAAACTCATAATTTATGTTTGAAGCATATTTTCCAATCATCTAAGAACATTTCTGAATAATTTAAAATTTAATTTAATATGTACCTGTCTTGTAACTGCTCAGAGAAAAATAGTATGAATTATCCCATCTATAAACCGGATTTGTCTTTTTTCACTGAATGTGTATCCTGTCTACAGACGGGATCCCCACCACAAGGGTTAACAGAACTAAGCTAAAATGTACCTTAAATACTAAAAAAACTAAAAAACTAGGTTTAACAAATATATACCTAGAAACAATAAAATAAAGTTCCTATTATATCAGAAATAAATATTAGATAATTTAAGCAAGAAACTTTAGAAAAAAAATTAAAAGCTAAGGCATGAAAAACAAAATAGGGAAAAAAAATATCATTTATTAATTATTCAACGTCAAAACATTGAAAATAATAGACCGGTAAAAAACCACAAAAGCGCCGATTTATTACACCTAAACGTATTAAGATATGCCAATTGACGTATTCTGCTTTTTTTTACCTAGTTTTATCCAATTTTAAAAACATAACACTTCTTTTTTTAAACAAAGGTGTTTCAGATTTACGTTGTTAAATTGTTTTGGTAGCTTTCTTTTTTGTTTGTGATTATGGAATGAATTAGTAAAAATATTATATCTACTTGACCTTGCTCTATTAGAATAGGTTATCCTGTTTAAATAGTGCAGTAGGCAGCAGACTTAACTAGAAAATTTCCCACCAAAAGTTATACTTCTAGTGGCAAAATTAAAGTTTGTGTTCTAAATTACAATTTCCATCAAGCTAAGATAAACAGACCAACATAAAAATCAGGATCAACAAAAGAATTTTGTTAATTTTTCCATAATATCCCTTATCCTCATACCCCATTTGATAGCCAAAAATTTAAAAACGAAATAAGCCTAAAAACTATCATGTAGCTAAGCTAAAGGGGGTTAACTTACCCAATTAAAAAACTTGTCGAACATAATTTCTGTGTCCCAGTCAAGGTCTAAACAATAAATATAGTAATTTATCATTAACTTCCACTTTTTGTGTAAGAAGCTCGTGAAAATATTCATTCCTCAGCAAACTTTTAAACTCTTCAATTCTGTTGTTCACTTTTTCTAATTATTAAAATTTTTAAACGTTTTTAATTTTTTTGTTTCCAGCTAATCAACAGTCAATTAACAACCAATGATTATTAACTTTATCATGTTTTACATTTTCGATTGAGTAAACATTATCTTTCTGCTATAGAGAATACAATGTAGGGAAATCTTGTTATCATAGCAAGGAAATATAACAGGATAGGTTTTTAAAGTCATCTAATAGAAAAGGTATATAGAAAAATAAAGGTGGGTTTCATCAGGAGCTTACCTAAATTTTAATTAACATGAGGGTCATCCTTGTTTACACATTCTTAGCATAATGATAAATTGCATAACTTCCTTATAGTAACAGCCAAAAAATTATCGTCATGTTTAAATTATCGATATCACCATCTCGTATTTTTTTTCAATATTAAATTGTTTGTTTAAAAAATTCAACACCTTAAGTACTTCTGAAAGAAATAAGTAAATATTTGAGAATTTGAATGTCCATCGGTAGCTTGGTGATTCGAGCTGGAACACTTTTTGTTCATCGACCGGTTTGATTTTAAATGATTTACCTTCTTCGCACAAAATTTCAATTGGATATACTTTTTCGGTTGGATGTAATTTTTCGTTTGTTTCGTGTATTTTGTACACAGATTTTAAAAACAGTTTTTTGAAAAGTTTTTCTTGGTAAAATGCTATTATGTTGTTAATGCTACTACTGGTGAGTAAATTATTTTGATATTTTCAACAGCTTTAAGTCTAAATTGGTGAACACTTTGTGTCGGAAAAATGCTTCTTATATAATCACATCTTCAGAGTCGAGATTTCAAGCATATATAAATTTGTATCAAGAGATGCTTTGTAAATTTTTTCTCATAGAAATTTATGATTTGTATTCAAAATCTCTTCGCAATTCTTCTTTTTCTTCTTTCCTCCAATTGCGCTGGCGCCATCTTTGTTTGTTGCAAATAAAAATAGACTTTATATATGAATCTGAACACTAACCTTATTCTGACTGGTTGATTGTTAAAAAACCTAAATTTTTATTGGTTAATTTTCAAGGGTCTAGGCATTAAATTTATTCTAGTTTGGAACCTAATTTCTAAATGCAATTTTCTAAGAGTCTAGGCACTAAATTTATTCTGATCTGGGACCTAAATTTTAATTGGTTAATTTTAAAGAACCTAGGCACTAAATTTATTTTGATCTGAGAAATAAATTTTTATTGGTTAATTTCTAACAGTCTACAAACTAAGTTTCTTTTGACCTGATACCTAAGCTTTGATTGGTTAATTTTTAAGAGGCAAGACACTAAATTTGTTTTTTTATGACATCATTTGCACTTCTTTTAATGTCCTCAAAGGTACACTTTCCTACTACTGGCATCTATTAGCTCATAAATCTTTAATATTTCAACCCATGATTAACGAGTTAATATTATAGTGGATTGTTTACATCTCTGTCAAATACACCCATTAAATTCAATATATATAATTTTTAGGTTAAATATCATTTATAAATATTTGTGACATTCCAATAGTGTTTATTTAGAATTTTCATAGACCTTACATAACTGAAATCAATTTACATAGAAATAACAGATAATTCCAGAAAAAATTTAAATACTCTTGTTGATTTGAATTCATATGGTGAAAATGAATACTCTTATAAAGAAACCTAAAAAGCTACGAAAGTGGGAAATAAAACAAACTAAACATAGGTCTTATAAACTGATTTTATAAATATGAAAACACTCACATGAAGAAGTTTATCTTGATAATCCTTTTCTTGCAAGTGCAAAGCTTCCTCTTTCTCTAGCTGATTCTGCGCAATGAAGTAATTTTCCAAATCATAGATCTAAAAAAATAAAATAAATAAGTATTCCTTAAAATTTTAAGCAAAAATTGGAAATGATAAAGGATTCTCAGAGAGAATTCTAAACTAAATAAAAATATAAATCAAACTTCTGAATAAGTGCAGATTGAAATCAAACTGTTGAACAAGTAAAAATTAAAATTGAACTTCTGAACACAGCCAAGTAAGCCTTGGAGGTGAAGATTTCTTATTGAAAAGGTAGATGAAACCTTATTTCCTCAATTTATTCTCAAACATACAAATTACACAGGAGTTTTATCCACTGAAAACTCCCAGAAGCCATATATTTTTTTGATAAATAGTATCTATGACGATTAGATACTTGTTTAAACATCATGTTGTGAATTTTGATTGCTTCATTGAAAAACTAGTATTTATTATATAACATTACAGCAAGTTACAGTAAAAAGTCTATTAGGAACCCTTTCTTGAAAAAATTAAAAATAAAAGCTTATAAATCAGTTTGCACCCCTTTGATGCTAGACCTAATAAAATTTAACACACAAAAAAAAAAAAAAATCAAGTTAAATAAAATAATAACCCATATTGGGACTCTGCACTGGGAATGAGAATTTTTAGCAGGTTGTCAAAAAATAATTATGGAAATTTTTTTAAAAAGAGACGACTATTTTTAAACATTTAAAAAAATAAAACAAAAATTAGTAACTTTATTATTACCCATGGTCTAACATGGCCTTGCTAAAACGAAAGTTTGGCTTAACAATATAATTACAGAAAAAATTATTTGCAGGTTGGGTGAATGAAAATTTTCACTTTAGTTGACCTATGTCAAAATTTAATACCTTTTGTGTAAGTGTGGCAATGGTTGTCTCAGAATCAGCATCCTATAATTGCAAAAGAAAAATAAAAAATATATATATATCCTAAATGAGGCCAAGAGTAATGGAAACAAATAAAAAAACCTCTTTACAAGATAACGTGGGAAAGAGTTTTATTAAAATATTTTTCCAAACTGTGTGTATCGATAATACATCTTTATCAAAAACTTCACATATCAATTTTGAGATATAACTGTTTAAAATGTGATTTTTGAGATATAAATGTTTATGTTTTTGTTTGAAATGTGGAGAAAGAAGAATTATATGCTAGCACCAAAAAAAAAAAAAAGATATTTACGTTGGAAATCACAAATAAAAATAAAATTAATGTTGACTAATACAATATTTGTACAGTGCAAAATCATTTAATATAAAGTTTATTATACATTTAAAAAAAAAATTCTAGCACTGCAAGCAAGTCTGTAAATTGAATAATATTTTCAAAATTGAATAAATTAAAAATGTGCCTCACCACAAGATTTCCAAGATTTGATCTCCTTTGCCCTAAATGTAAAACAACCAATGAAATGGAGGTAGACAAATGCCAAAACATAAGCTACCCTGAGACAATTTTACATAAATAATAAAAAATCAATGAAATGGTGGTAGAGAAGTGATAAAAAAAGAGCCACACCAAGATATTTTTCCCTAATTTTAATAGATTTGGCAAAACACCAGTAGTTACATGGTAAACCACAAAAATGCTTTAATTTTTTTAAATTACACAATTCATTTGAATAACTTTTTTAGAGCTGAAATGGTTGAATTTATACTTCTAAATATGTTACATGGCACTATCCATTACTCCATCCAAAAAATACACAATTTATAACTTTTTTAAAAAAAGAGAGAAATTTAAATATCAAAGGTATTCATGCACCATTATTCTGTTTAATAATATGCTAATCATGAATTACTCGCTGACACCAATATGTGCAAGTTTGGCATTATATAAAAATAACAAAGCCATTATAAAGTTCTTGTGGTTTTAACGTAGGTAATGTAATGATTTTGGTTAAATTAACCCATAGACAAAATAGGCACTTATATATTTTATTGATGAATATTTAAACAGTTATTGCTTATCATTTATTCTTGTTGCTTTGAAATATTTAAGTTGATGTTGCGAGTATTGGCTATATTTTTAAATTTGCAAATAATTTAATTAATAAATAAATATTTTATTTGTTCCCTTGGTTTGTTTTGTTGTTGTTTATTTTGTTGTTTTTATTAATCTGCAATTTATTTTTATTTTTACTAAATAAACGGGTTATTTTTAGCCCAAGTAAATAAATGCAGGTGGGCATAGGGGCAGGCACAGCAATCTCCTGCTTCTCATGAAAAAACCTGAACATTTATTGTATATATTGGAATATATTAATTATTATAATTATGCATTACCAACATATTTATGCATTACCAATATAATTATCCATTAATAAAATAATTATTATTACCTGATTCTAATTCACTGATGTTCTAAAAACAAAATAAAAATACTTTCAAAACACTAACTAAAATACTAACTTGTATTACCATTAGCAATTAAAAATCAAATTAAAAAAAAGTATTATGCCAAATCAATTTGAGAATTCCAGACTAGAACAAATATTCTGTCCATTTAGAACTTGGAAAATAGCAATAACTACTGTTTGTAAACTTTAAAGACAAATAGCAATAATTACTGCTTGTAAACTTCAAAAAATGTCACTAAATCACCATTCATCAGTGTGGAAAAAAATAAATGAATAAAAGCAACCAGGAAAAATGTCCCATGGAAATAGAAAAAGATATTGAATGAAAGGAGGTGAAATGGAATAAATATTTATGTTTTATTTAGTATAAGTCAATAGCATATTTTTCAAATATTGATATACAAAATATCATATATCTCAGAATAAAATATTGATCAGTATAACTGTTGTTATATATTTCCTCAAGTTATCCTAAGGGAGCATTCCCCCTCCAAAAAATGCCTCAGCTCTGACCCTACAACAGGATTTTTAACAACAGCCCTAAATTTTTTACAAAGGTGTTAGCTAGTCGAGTCGTACTACGTTATCCGACGGTATTCCCAATTGCTTACGAATTCGAAATCCCCACTTGCAAGCAAAAACACAATAAAATAAAAATCTATCAAAAATTTTTATTAAACATAAACCAAAAGACTTTCTCAAAAAACAAAAACAAATAAATAAACGCATATAACCAAAACAAAAACATTTACAAAAAACTATTTTTTTATCAAAGCTTTCTTCAAAGGGTTCTTAAGAAAAGTTCATAATAAATGTACCCCAAATCTTGTATAGAAAAGCACACCACTAGGATTAGGTAAGAAATTCCCAATTGCGAAAAAACCATTTTAAAATATTTATTCTCGACTAATACCCGGATAGATGACATTATTATTTTTAACAATATAATATTATTATATAATATTATTATAATAATTATTATTGTTATATAATATAATACAATATTCTGATTATTAAATCTCTAAATTCGAAAAAACCAAAAATATATCAATCAAATTTTCTAATTCAGTAAAATTCATACTTTCCCCAAAATTTTTGATTAACATTCTTTAATTTGAATCAGAAAATACAGAAAATCAGAAAATCGACAAAAAAGAGATCTTTAAAAAGAAAGGACCATAGAGAAGTACTAAAGTTTTTTGAAGTAATTTCTGTATTAAAGATAAAAGTAAATAAACCTTAATCAATAATTCCTTCTCTTTCTGCATTCCATGTATTTCCTCCAACAGCATGGTTTTGTGTGCTTCCATTTCCCTCTAGATAAACGGAGTTAAGTGTTTATTTAATGCAACAGGAAAAAAAATAAAAATAATTTGGTCATTTGCTAATATTAGTAAAATAATATTAAATGCATGAATATAAATTTAGTGAAAAGCTATAAAGAGTAATGCAAAACTACCAAAATCCATGGTTCGAAAGCATAACATCAATCAATATCATATATATATATATCAATACCAATATCATCAAAAATTTTCAAGATATCCAACTTGCCCAAAATAACAAAAGAATTATTTCCTAACATAACCTTAAATTTCAGCAAAAACAAAAAATAAATTTTGAAGGAGTAGAAGACGCTAGTTTTTGGGTATACCTACTTTGCCAGTAAAATTTTCAAGAAAATCAAAAATTTTTGTAAAATCGAAAAAAATTTTCAAGAAAAATAAAACTGCTCTGTTTTTTAGACATGCTTGGTTGCAATTTTTCTACTAGAAAATTTATAAAATATTGATCCTTTGACATAACATTACACAGACACAGACACACACGGAAGGTTTTCCACCAGAGCGTTTGGATAAGGCATTCGGAGTCTTGGGTGTTTCTCCAGGCTCCACATTCACACACCTCATCCAAGTGACATGTCTCTGTTGGGTCTTCTTGGCAACCCGTGCAGGTGACAACCTGTCTCTGGCTTCCTCCAAAGGGAATGAGTGCAAGGGAACATTCCTTCTTGGCTTGCGAGAA
>JAUZNK010002000.1:0-28061 GCA_035046665.1 Euphysa ruthae
CATCAGAAACAATATTCTCATTTTCAACTAGAATGATCCTTTCATCAGGTGCAATGAGTTTGTTTGAGAAGAAGGGTCTAAATGTCTTCCAAAAAGATTTAGGGGTTTTAACCTCAGTTTTTTCTAAAAATTTGATTTTAAACTTTCGATTCAGATTACATGTATAGTTTTTTTGTCGCTTATATTTAGTCCAATCACTGGTCTTATTTGATTATCTTTATGATTATATTAGTTAGAAGAACATATCTTGAAAATTTCATCAAATTTCAATGAGCCAAGATACAGGCCGCAGCGTACTGAAGAAACTCCGTGAAGTATAAATTTCTTATGAAAATAAAGTAAATGATGAAGATACTCTTCAGAAACTAGCCCTGTATGTTATTATTATGATTTGACCATTCAAAAATTCTTTTATAAAAAATCGCTGAATGTCATTTTGGTTATTTTTTAATTTCGTCAAAAAAACAAAAAATAAAATACTAGAATCAGATACAATAACTAAATTTACATTTTTAATCAATTTTTTTTTAATAAACAAGGCCCTTATGTTAAGGGGTAAACCCCCATGCGATATATATATTTTTTTAATAATTTTTTAAACTGAAAAATAATAGTATATAATTACATGGTAAGAGAAACAATAAGAAGAACGTTTACTGAAAATTTCATGTAAATCAGATAAGCTGTTCTCATATCGTTACCGGGGCATCAAAAAAACATGCTTTGAGAAAACACACGTTGAAGTTTAACAAACAGTGTTTTGTATCATAAAGTCTTAAAAATAACAGAAATGAGCTCAAATATGTCAACATATACACCCTTAAAAGCCACCAGCTTCATATATACACCCCTCGCTTCAATAACCTTGTCATTTTTCTGGTGTCTTTTGCCCCAAAGGATTTTCCGCATCAGTTTATTTTTCGCTGCATTTTTGTACGCAGAGAAATATAACCGTTTTGTTTTTTTTGTCGACCAGCCCTTCAGAGCAAATATAACTGGCAAAATACCAAGCATTTCATAAACCAAAACTTCTCAAAATATCCTTACCGGTATTCATTCTGAGAAAGTGGCTCCTGAAAAATTAAAAACAGTATTTTAAATATGTAATAAAATATTCAAACAAACAAATAAAATATTAACTAACGCATTAAGTCACTCAAATTCACCAGTTTCATAAAAAGCTACCCTTGTTTTTCAAAAACTTTATCGTTTTTCTGTGTCGGTTTCCAACAGGGTTTTGGAATACTTATTTATACCAATGTAATATAGAAGCAAGCAAATAATTCCAATTAATTTGAAAACTCATAAAAAGAAAAATTGAGAGATATTTACATTTTTTCCAAATTTCTACAATTTTAAAAAGCCAGCAAAAACGAAAAACTTTTGGCTATATGTGGAAACTACAATAAGCTTTTCCCATGGTTCAATAAAAACTTATATGTCCTGGGTAACTTTTTGATAGAAGGCTGTTAGAGAGGGTTAAAGTGTAAGAATGTAGAAAAAACTGGTCATTTTACCTAAAAAAAAATAAGCCCACTTACAGTTTTAAAATCGAAATAAATAATTTTTAAGATTATGTATATGAAAAATAAATGGTAAAGCAGTGTTCTACATACTTCAAAGCACCTAAATAAAAATTTTTTTTTTTTTGGAAAACAAAAAAGTAATTTTTTTAGTAAATTCATTCTTTGAGTGTAAAAGGCTCTCTGCAGTTTTAAGAGATTTAGGTATTATTCCATTGAAGTACAAATTGAAATGCAAAAGAATATAATTGATACCATAAGTAAAAATTTTGTTCTAATGGTAAAAAAAGGTTATTACTTTCTATTGATCTTAAGTAGAGTTGTTCGTCAGTCTGCTTTTAAAAAAAATTAAAAACGAACGGAATACCTATCTAATATTCAATAACTAAAAGATTAAAACTATTTTTATGAAGAAAAAACTAAAATTAAATTGACAAAGAGCCAGACACTAGTCACTACCACCCACCCCACTGGGTGTTAATGAATTGAAGGCCATATAAAAAAAAAACAAGTGCGTATATTATAAAAAGTCGTTCTTTAAAATATTTGAAGAATGGAACTAATAAAAAACCATACTCCTACTTTATCTAACAGTATAGTACTAGTTACTAGACTATCATCACTAAATTATTCTACTAAACGGAAGTAGTCCTGATCATAGGATTCAGGATTGTAAACTTTTTACACGTACGTATAGTACTGTTTTAAAACTAATGCTAGACAGCTTGTATTCATTATAATTGAAGTAGAATATATTTTTTATCTTTATCTAGCCAATTACTAAGCTAAGGATAGCTAGAGTGTTCCAAAAAAACAAGAAAAGTGGCCACTTTTTTATTCAGACACAACAGCAACAATAGACCAGAACAAGCCAGCGACAGAACAAGACAGAAGTCATGCCAGATTAGGCAGTAGAGAGAGAAGAGGGAGCAGAAGCAGGGACAGGAGAGGAAGAGAAAACAATTAATCAAATAAATCTAAAAGTAACATGGTTTTATAATGCAATAGTACCTTGTATTCTGATGAGATATTTTTCTTGTGACAGTAGTAGAAGTATCTTCATCTCTTCTTTGCTCGTCGAAACTTATTTTTAATATATAGCTAGCTAGCCAAGTTTTTTTTAAATTATTTGTTATATGGAAGATCATATCAATTAGTTTTGGTTTTATTTTTTTGTGGATCAGGTTCATTTACTTTCGCGCTATTTTTTTATATACCGTAAATTACATATTCCGCAAAACAAACGATCTTTATATTTTCTGCCAAAAAAATTGAACTCAGGTTATATCACGTGGAAAAGGATCTCAGGATATATCACGTGGATTAGATATACTTTATCACGTTTGTTGATCGTTCGTATCATGTATTGTATAGTTCTTACACTCAAATACAGTTATGACTGGTTTGGAATAGGTACATAATTAAACGCGATATAATGAATTTAAAATTGTGCAATTGAAATTTTTGAAAACGAAAAACTTGAGCAATTTTCCACGAATAATGCAAACAAGTAGTGAAAAGGTTGATATTCAACTCGTGAAAAATTTTTTTATAAAAAATAAAGTTTTTATATCATTCCATATGGAAAGACGCGATTTTCTTGGTTTTGGTTTTAGCAACCTTCAAAGTTCAGTTTCGAAGTAAGAATATCACAAAAAATATGCTCGCAAATAATTAATGCCATTGCTATAGGACAAAGAGAAATTCCAAATTAAATAAAACCAAATGAAATAAAAAATATATGAAATTATTTTTGTTAATTTTTCATAATAATAATAATAATAATCAACAAAGCATTTATTGTTTAGAAATTGCAGCATTTGTAGGAACAGCAAATTTTTGTCGTTTTTGAGGTGGGAGAAGATCACATGTTTATGCGGGCTTTTTATAGTTCTTTGATCTTATGTATTCATTATTCATGGCAAAATTGCATAATTTTATTACGTGCAACACGGTTAAGACCTGCAAACACACGATGTGAATAGAGTTAAAAAGTGTCGAGAAAAGATAAGATCTTGGAAAATTTATGAAAATACGTCTTTAAAAAAAACTATAAAAATTCGTATAAAAATATCAAGAAATACGTTTTATACTCGTTTAAAAACCTTTTGAAAAGGTATGATATTTTGCAAATTGTATGTACTTGCAACAAGTCTTAACACTTCTCTGAAAACAATTAATTACGGTGTAAAAGACGTTTTGTGAAAACGACTAATTAATACGTATAATAGGCGTTTAAAAGAGGCGATGAAATATATATTTTTTGTAAATTATAAGCATTTTCAAAATTTAAAATATGTATAAAAAACTTTTTTTGAAAAACGTATTTTATCTAGTCCTTTATAAAATGTTTTATATTAGTCTCGTCTAGACAAGACCTAAATTCAATTTATAAAGTTCAAATTAATTCGTCTTAAGACGTGTTGTGCGCGCTGGGAATAGTAGTATTGAAGTATTAGTATTTAAACAAAAATTTCATGTTGAGGCTTCCATGACAACTGCTTATCAAGTAAGACTTCAACAAAATTAATGTACGATGAAGGCGTTTACCATTTAACTTAATCTTAA
Source organism: Euphysa ruthae (assembly GCA_035046665.1). Taxonomy (NCBI): domain Eukaryota; kingdom Metazoa; phylum Cnidaria; class Hydrozoa; order Anthoathecata; family Corymorphidae; genus Euphysa; species Euphysa ruthae. The sequence continues at coordinate 4,092 of JAUZNK010002000.1, forward strand.
CTTCATAATCAAAGATTCAGTTTACTTACATTTAGTTATATAAGTTTTGCGTTTAACATAGTTAACTTTTTTACATATACTTTCAATGATTTGTTAATGAATAACAGGTTTGTATCACCAGCAAAGTTATGAACAATAAAGTTGTTGATGGAAGAACTTGAGTTGATAACAAAAATAAAAAATAAAAAAGTGCCGAGGGTAAAACCCTTTGGAACCCCATAGTATTCAAGTTTTGAAACGAGTATACCATGATCCACTGTGTCAAAAGCCTTTTCTAAATTCATAAACATACCACTGCGAAATGGCCAGAGTCAAAAGCTTCACGAATTCACTCAGTAATGCTTACTACGGCGTGAGAAGTTGAGTGTTTAGCTGGGAATCCAAACTGAAGTTCTGAAATACAATTTTAAATGTTTAAAAATGAGTATAAACGCGAATACATTAATTTTTCAATAAGTTTACTAATTTAAATATATCGGTCTGTAATTAGTTTCGAACACTTTTTAAACAAAGGTAAAACTGAAGATGGTTTTGGCATGTTAGGAAACACACCTTTGGAAAAAGACAGACTGGTTAAACTTGATAAAACAAGTTATATTTCATTTTTAAGGTGCTCAAGAACATCAGTCGAAATACAAACAGTATGAAGCTCTCCCAATTTCCAAACTTTCAATAAGACTTCAGTACAGTCAGTAGGAGAAATAAAAAACTGTAAATGTTAGGGTTTTTAAAATTTCTTGTGAAACTTGTATGAGAAGAGTGAATTTTTCATTGAAGGGTTTTACCTCTAGCTCTTAAAAACCTGTTTTGCAAGTTCCTGCGTTTTCTTAAAGATTTTAAAAGGACCGAGTGTGATTCACGGTTTAAATCTACGTTTGAAGTTTTAATGTGAGTATCTATTAACTTGTGTAAGCGAGAAAAAAGAGTCAAAAATATTATTTATATCAAAATTTATAATATTATTCCAATCTCTATTCTTAAATCCAAAACGTAAAAACATTTTTTGTAGTTATAAGTATTTCTTCTGTAAATATTATGCTTACGAGGAACAAAAGTTTCGCTGAAGTCATGATGAATAAAAAGTTGAGGTAGATGGCCAGATACAGTTGAAGTTAGACTCCCTGATGTAATCCTAATACTGGCTGAGTTTGAAAAAATATTATCGATCAGCGTTTGAGACTTATTAGCCGTACTAGTACGAAGAGTTATGTAAGGAAGAAGATTATGAGAATAAATCAAATCGAAGAATTCAGATGTACTTACATCAGCACTAAATTTAATGAAATCAATGTTAAAATCACCTAAAAGAATAGGAGTTTTCTGTTGAGTGTTGTTGCAGTACTGAAAAAGAAATGTTACTGCATTATTAATAATGGCAGAAGGGATTTTTGGGATTTTCTTGACAGCTGTAAATTTTCAATAGCTAAAATTTCCAAAATAGATTCCTACTAACTCTATCTGCAAACTGTACAAAAAATGACTATGTAGCTCACCAATATTTTCTAAGTTACTGGTATTTAAATGTTTTTCACGAAATAATAAACGTTAAAATTTACCTATACCAGAAAATCCTCAGCTTGTTCATTACGATCTCAAATCTTTTTGAATCGCTCTTAATTTCCTCTGACTTGATTTTACCGGTGTACTGCATTATTTCTTCATTTTATTCACAATTAAATTTCTACGAGGTTTATAGGTCATCTGCGAGGTTTCCATGCTTTGACTGACATTATACAGCTAGGTAATTACGTTTTTATTTCCTTTGTAAATTTTTGTAGCAGGAGAATAAAATTAATAAAAAATAAAGCAATATTTCTCCAAACAGATTTTGCAAGAAACGCTCTCTCTAATTAAAACATAATATGGTTGAAAAACTACTGCAGAATAGTTTCCTCGAAATTGACGTCTTTCGGATAACGCTTCCAAATCAGTTGATATAACCACTCATTCGAATTCTGTGACTTAACATGGCGGCATTATTTAATTGATATAGATTTTTTTCTTTTCATTTAATGATAAAAATTATGCTATTTTAAAAAATTAGTCGTAGTTTGAATCATCAAAGAAAAAAAAAATCTGCAATTGCCATACCTTAATTTGATACAAAAAAAGTTGTTTTAGCTAATATATAGGGCAAAGACTTCATAGCAACTTGAAAAACGTTACTTAGAGAAAAATTCAACAGTGGTTTAAGTTTGGTTTAGTATTATATATAAAAAAAAAAAAAAGAATTTTTAAGCCACATAAGCAAATTCTTAGCTAAAATCAACTCCAGAGTGTATTTAAAACTTAAATGTTTCTTTATGTGTTAAGTCAAATTCTCTTTTTTCAAAAATGCTCAATAGAAATATGATCTTTTACAATAAGAAAGCCCTAAGATTGAGGTTACAACTTTTACAAAAAAACTAAAACTTATGAAGGAACCAGCACTAAAGACATGAAATCTGCGTCGATGGATTTGCCTTAACTTAATTTTTTGAGTGACGGAAAGAAATTGTGGTAGTTGTAACATTACAAAAAAAATTATCTTCGAAATTTTTATGGAAAGACAATCAGACAGAAAACTTATGACTTTGGATGTGCCTCCAGATATTAGAACAGAGATGATAGAAACAGCCTTTCACCTCTATTCCTCGGTTACTGATGGCGTTTATAGCACCTCTTTCAAAATCCACTGACCACTCATTTAACTTGTTACCAAGGTTATAAAAAGAATTTCGAAAAATTTATTATATGTATTTTCATTCTTGTTAGGCATAAACGAGAAGGAGCAAGGGATTATTCTACCATTCCGTTATCCGTGCACTGTATATAATTGGTAAAACACTTCGGGACAAAAATCAAATATACCGTCGGCATATTAGTGGTCTAATTTGGCTGAACATATCAACCCTTGTGGTGAAGAGATCATAAATATCCTCTCTGGATCCCCAACATCACTATCAAAATTGAGAAAATGATCTCCGTTGATAGTGACGCTATACTCTGGAGGTAATAGAAAAATTTCCTCTAGAAGCATCGGATTAGGCAGCAAGCATCGATCATGCCGAGAGTACCAGTCGTTTCTGGGCAACTTACAAATTGAAGGTAGATTTGCAGCAACGCTTTCGTCAACATTTCTTAGCATTTATTAAGACATGGGATCTACAAATCACGTACATGTCCAATATGCCGTTAATTAGTTCTTTGTGTGTTTTTGTTTTATTGTTAATTATTTTATAATTTACACATAAAAAAAAATTTCTTGGTTTATACTAGTGTTTATTAATATATAATTATATTCATATACAACTATGTAAGCGTTACCAACGTTAAATAAATAAACGAATGAATGAATGAATTAGCATGGACGATATGATATTTTGCGTTGTTTGGTCGCTTGTCTCACCTTTTTGATTTATATTTATTTTACTTTAATTACTTCACACTCTGTCTGATATGGTGGTTGAGTATGCTTGTTCGTGTGATCTATAAGCTCTTCGTTCGGGGACAGCTTCGTTTTTACATCACATTATGTACCAATGCGACGTCATACACATTTCCATTTACTGAACCCATCTGTAAGTTTTCTGCGTAGACATATGTAAAATATTTATACTGCTGATCTGATTGGTTTGTTTTGAGACCTCTCCACACGTTTGATTGCCACAATTGTTGTGCTTTCTTCTTCTGTATGATTTTTCATTATGAAATTCCTTATTCAATTGATCGTAAACAAAAGAAAAAAAAAAAAATTTAAAAACTGGAAGAAAGCGCCAAAATTCTTTGAGAATCACGAACAAAGTAATACTGACATAATTGCCAAAATCTATGAGCTTGTTATCCTGAGATGTGTCGATGTTAGTAATATGATGTCTGAACTTCAAAACAAACAGGATTGAGCAACGCAAATTGCTCGTCAGGGTATTTATTTTTAGGTAAGTATTTTCATCATTTGCTACTGCTGATGGGAAAGTATGATAAGAATGCACTAGATCGAATTAATGATATGTGAGCTAAACGGAAGCATAATATATATTATAAATATATATACATATCTATATACATATATATATATATATGCTGATTACCAACTCGAATTGGCGACGATGATGTCCAACCAAATTTAAGTTTTAAAATCAGTACTGACACCTATCAGGGAGAAGGATATTTACATAGTAAATATCCTTCTCCCTCATGAGTGCACTGATATTGCAAATTTTAAACACTTTTCTATTTACGTTAGAACCGTAAATAACAATCTAGAGGTATCTGAAAACTTTTTAATAATTTATGATCTTCCTAACATCAAGGGTGATACAATCGTAAACCCAGTTAGTGATATATTGGTCCGAATACAGCCACCCTTCTCCGTGGTCAAACGTATGATAGAGCGAGTATCATGCTGGGAAAAAATTCAGGAGTTGCTTGGGAAATACTAAAGGAAGTACCAAAATTATTACTAATCCATTGTCATGCACATTCAATATGCCTTTCAATCAAGAGCGCCTGTCAGAAAGTAAAAAACCTTGATGTTTTAAAGACAGTTTTAAAAACATACTCGGGATATCAAGGCTAACATAGATACGGAAATGAGTGAGAATTATCAAGAGATGAAGATTCGGTTCCTTCATTAGATAAAATATGTGCAACAATATGGGCAGTGCATGCCAAATTCAAAGATTGATTTAAATTTCGATGCCCTGATAAAACTTTGGAGTGTTTGCTTGATTGAAGATGGGTTGCAATATCAAGTGTAGGCACGGAATGCAAGTTGTCAGTTTCAAGTGAGCACCTTTAAATTCTACTTTGGGTTATGTCTAGGGAATCTTTTGTTTTCTATAATTGATAAAGTATCTAAAACGCCCCAATCAGAAGAATTTTCAGCTATCAGTGGTCAAAACCTGGCAAACTTGACATTGAAAACTCTTAATGAAATGAAAAAGCAAGAAGAACTCGAGATGTTTCACGAGCTTGTGAACAAAAAATTAGAAAAGCTATCGGTGAGTCAACCCAAATTAAAGAAAAGTAAGCGTCCCATATATTAAATTTTTCATTTTTTGAATGGGCAATAGAGCTCCAGCGAATAACCCTATCCAGTAACTGTAGAAGATGAATATCGGCAATTGTACTTTGACGCTTTAGATCACATAGTAGATGCTATCGAAGAACGGTTTGATCAACCCAATTTTCAAGTTTATTCAAACATGGAGCTCTTACTTCAAGGATTACGAAACCAAATCTCCGAAAAAGGTATGAAACAACTTGAGTTACCTTAATCTGACGAAGTTGGTGTCTCCGCACTTCAGTGGGAGTTTTCTATTTTCCATCAAATGTTCGACGAAGATCCCCCACAATCTTTTCATATAAAATGTTCAAAGGTCGAGACAATAAAAAAAAGCTGTTGCTTCCAAACATTGTTAGAACCTGCTGACTAATACTAGTTAATCCAGCTAAAAGTGCGTTCTTTTTTAATTGGCCGCAATGTCAAAACATGACAACGATCTACGAAAGCAGCTAAACGATTTAAAGCCCTCGCCATCCTAAATATTTACAAGGAACTTGCCGAAAAGATCGAAATCGGAAATTAGTTTGTTGGTATGTACGAAAAAATAATGTATTGTATGAAGACCTTCAAAGAAAAAATGCAAATTTTTTTGGTAATTTCACTTACTTACTCGATATCCTTTTTCTATAATTCTAAGTCTATTGGTAAACGATTTAAGCTTAAAAACCGTCAGGCAATTTTGACATTAAGATGATGAATAGACTAACTTTAAATTTCTCAGGCTGCTAAATGGTATCGATATTTTCAAACTTGGATGCCAACAAAACATTTCTGGAACAGGAAGTAAAATATCTTCTCTAAATTCGAAAGTTTAAAGATAAAGCTAAAGTTTGCGCTCTGGGTGTTAAACTTAATTTTAGAATGTTCGAGGTGTGGAATTTCTTGCGAATATTCGAAAAGTTTCAAGAGCGGGATTTTAGCTTTAATTCTCACCATTACGTTATAACTGGAAAATATTTCACAACACTTTCTGAGTTGAACCTCAATGATTTTTAATAATGTGAAAAAACTGTTCAGCCATAAAATTAAGCACATTTTTTTTTCAGATACAAATTTTTTTCAAAAATATTTGTGTTTGTCAACTCAGGCATTATAATTAAAAAGATATAAAACGCATGTCATGAGTTATAAAATTTTATTGAGGCTTTTATAGGAATAGCGTAAGCTCGAAATTTTTAGTTGTAACTAGCCTGATGATAGGAGCAGCATGACTCCTGAAACGTCGCTCAATAAAATTTTATAACTCATGACACGCGTTTTATATCTTTTTAAATATAAATTTATCTTTGAACAATAGTTTTGGCCGTTGCGCACTTTCCATGCAGAATACGGATTATTAAAAAAACTTTTTAAATAGATTAGAGTAGCAAACAACGCTCTAAAACGAATAAACCATAGCTACGTAAAAAAAAAAAAAAAAAAGCATTTCCAAAAAAAATACTTTTTTTTTTTTTTTTTTTTTTAGCTTTGATGTATATTCAAAAAATACTGTACAACTTAGTATAAGATAAATAATAAAACTATCTGTTGTATAAAACTCTATGTATTTGTTTAGTATAAATATTTAAGACCATCAAAATACCATTCAAATCTACCAAACGAACCTAGGGCGAGATGGTATATACAAGTTGTTTTAAAAAACCTGTGAAACAACGTAGATGGATGGTATAAGTTTATACATTCAAGCTAAAAAAATTTAAAAGAAATATATCTATACTTTATTTTTTTTTCAAATAATATAGCACACCAGAGCACGAAATAATTTTATATTCTTTATCAAATAAGTTGTACACAAAATCCGTTAAATTGACAATAAAACTTCATGCATGGAGGATTTCCAAATACAAACTGATGTTTAACGTTTTATAAAATTTTCCAACAACTCACTACAATATCATTTTTACCAAAAGTAATAGACATCATGTATAATAAATATATAGAACCTACTTAAAAAGACCGATCAAAAGAACCACAATTTATTTAATTTAATTTATTAATTTTGTAAATATATCCAATGCCAATATATAGCTAAAAGAATTTGTAGTATTTACATATTTAACTAGAAGTTAATGAAATTTTGAAGTCATTTTTTGTGGTTATTTTGATATTTTTTTCAAATCTTCCCTTTAAGTTTAATTTATTTAGTGGAATCTTATTCTATTCAAACGCAAAAAAAAATTCATTAAAAGCTTCTGGTAACTACCAGTGCACCCCAAAATTTTTAAAAGAGATTTAACCTTCATAATAAACACATCACAATTTAAGAAAAATTGAAGAAAACTAACAAAACCATCTATGGTGTTAGACTGACACTGTCTCTCAATTTTAAAACAAATTAAATCACAAGAAAAATCTCATGATTTAAAATTAAACGAATCGCAAACAGGCTAGCATTATCAAAAAAGCAATTTCAAAGGTGATAAAAATTTTTGGCACATCAAATACTGTAAGTCACATACTTTGACTAAATTTTACAGGTTTGGTGTTTGGGAACTGAGCAAAAAAAAACTACTTTTTTGATTGCCAAAAATATTCTCAAATATCATTCAAAATTTTGATAAACCAAAATATCATTTCTTTCTTATCAAATTTTCAACTAAATGTAATTACTTGCATGGAAACCAGCATAAAGAATGTCTTAATGGTTAAAACATTACACAGAATTTAAACAGATTTTTTCAGAAAAACCAAAGAACGTAATTTATAAATAATACTTCACAATGAAATTTTATCATTTAGGGGCGTGAAATCTTTTTGAAAAGTTACCATAATTAATCTAAGTTAAAAATTTCTTCTTCAGTCCCCTAATTCCATGAAAAATTGAAGAAAAAATAAACAACAAACATTGAGAAAAATAACAACAATAGGCTTAAAATGAAAATATATGTATAGAAGGCAAAACCGAAATGTCTTGGGAAAAAAAAGCCCAAAAAATATTAACGGTAATATTTAAGGTAAAAATTTGGTCAGTTACACTTGCAAAAAAATATACATACATTTTTGTGATTCTGTAGAACAAGTGAAATATTATTTAGAAAAATACCTTAAGCTAAATATTAGTTGCACTGAAGTTAAACTAGTTGATCATAATCACTTTAATGGGAGAAAATTGTCTCTAGAGTACAAGAAACTCCATGATTTGAGCCTAAACAAGATAATTTTAATGAATGCAAAAAAAAAAAAAAAAAAACATTTCGTAGTAACTGAAAATCCAATTTTTGAGGGATGATCATAGCTGCCTATTGAATTTATCAAAGTGTACTAGCCTTGATATAACCAGAAAAAATATATTTATATAAAGGCTTAGGAATTTAAATTTTGATAATTGTAAGACTGCAGGATATATTACATCTAAAATATCAAAAAAATACAATTTATCCTCCAACAATTTATCCCGTATGTGTTCCATTTACCCACCATGGTCTTTTACAAATGAACTTGCCCATTCTGGATATCTCATTGGCTAGTTCTGCAATATATTAATAAAGGCAGGTTAGTAAAGTTTTTTTTTGATGCATGATTTTAAGTTTTAAATTTTTTTTCCAAAAAAGGGGGAGTCTTACTAAGAATTTTTTTTATCACATGCATGCTAAAAAACTGTTGAAGTTATACAAGGTGTATTTACAAAGTTTTAAAACACTCCAAAAAAGAAGTGACCGGCACAATTCTTAGAAATAGCAATCGTCATATTAGGGAAGGAGATCATACCCTGCACACTATTTAATCTGGCCGCTTCAAGAGGCTTCACAAAGCAGCAATACACATTTTGCTCACAGAATAAGTTCTTTTAAGAATACACTTATAAAGTACATGAAAAAATATACTCCAAAGTGAAACTTTTAAAGCAAACATGCCCTGGGAGCTTGGTCAATCATTCTCTTCTTTTTTTTTTGGCAAATACCTGTTTATTATACATACTTCTGAGCTAAATGAAGAGAATTTACAAACGTCCAACTAAACCAAGGAAATATTTAGATATTCTAAAAGAATTAATTTTAGAAATAATTTTCTTGTACAAGTAAGAAATATTATGTAAAAGCACGATTTTTTCCCCCGAATTTTTATAGCTCCATCACTTCTTAATAAAGACCTACAAATCTATACGGTGTACATTTCTGCATATGTATATAAGTAAAGCACTGACAGAATACCTTTAAGGACATAACTTGTCTCAGTTTTATCTAATACTCCAGGCAAAATGATTTTATCTTTTCTTTTTTTTTAGTTCAGGGATTAAAAATTTCAATTTTGTACACAAAACATAAAACTTGCAATTCTACTGAAAAAAAGAGCGGAAAATTATTTTAAATAATCAAGCTGAATGATTAGAAGTGGCAGATACTTGAAGTGATAGCAAGATTAAAAAAAAAAAAAAATCTATTGATTGGATAATAGACTAACTACAGTTTCATAAGTCACAAACATAATCACTGTGTTTGGAACTTGTCTCATTAAATGAGCACCCATTCCACCATACATACCACCCCATCTTTCTTCTCTAAAAACTTTACTTAACGTTTGAAAAAAACCTTTATATTTTCTATTATGTAACAATACAGAAGATTCTTGCCGTAATCTAGTTCTGACTACTTCGTGAGGATAAACTGAAATTGTTGCAATCATTTTTGCTAAAAATGATGCAACTATTACATCAACAGCTCTTAAATCTTCACCTGTCCTATTTGCTTCATCCAATAAACATTTTAACTTTTCATATAGAACAAAATATACCATGGTTTCTGCTGAACCTATATATGAAGCCGATAGTCCTCTGTAAAAACCTTTTATTCCTTCATTACGAAAAACATCTTTGACTATTTCGTAAACCGTCTTTCTACGTAAACTTGTATCTAACTGCAACTTGGTTTTCATAAACCAGATAGGATTCGTCAATGTCGAAACAGAAATACTAGCAGATAGAGCAGAAAGCATATGTGTCCAAGAACTATTTGATAACTGCGTATTTACAAGGAAAGATTTTGTTTTCGAGTAAACAGCAAAATAAGTCGCCCTACTAGGAGCTATTCCAACCAAATTGGGTAGCATACCTTTGTATAAAGCAAAGAACCCTTCAGTTCTAGTAATTTGTTTCATATACCTAAACACTTGTGTCCCAAAACGACTTGCCCCAGTAGTATTTGAAATGACTGCGCTGGATTGAAGACGAGTTTGAATAACATCTAATGGGCATGTAACGAAAACACCTGCAGTCCCTCCTATACCTCCAGCAACAAAATTAACAAGGATACTAGTTTTTTGCTTCTGTTTTTGAACAGCTAGAGGTTTTGACATTACTGTTGACGACGACGTTGTGTTAGAAGATGCTGTGATCATAATGAATTGAATATCATATTAAGAAATAAATTATCAAAAAATCAAATTCATACTAGGTGCCATGTTAGCAAAAAAATTGTAAATTTAGTCTATCATTTGCTTCCTCCAATTAGAAAAAATATGATGTAGTAACATGCGCCAAATTTTGGTTTTAAAGCTCTCCGCCGTTGATTTTTTTTTATAGTAACCTCCTTTGTATCTTTTTTTGTTTTGATACACAGTCTCTTTTAAGTTTCATAAAGCTAGGTATCATACACAAGCTCAGATGCTTAAAAAAATAAGCATATACTAAGCATTTTTCCCAGCCTCAGGATTTTTTTCCATCACTTTAATTTCTTCCCAAACCAAGTGTAAAGAATAGTATCAGACAAAAGAACAAAATATTAGACTGGAACAAAAAACAAAACTATAATACTACTACGTATAAATTAAAATATAATTTGTCAAGTTACACTTATATGTTGAAAGACTACATTCGTTGTCTCTTAATTTTTTATCTGGAAAGTCTTTCCATAATTTTGGTTCTCTATAACTTATAGCGGACTCTCTTAGCTTTGATTTAATAAAGGGAAGTTTGAAATTTTTAGTGATTTTATTAGATCTCAGTCCTATTATTGGTTTAGTAGGTTTTTGGAACAGAGAATTAGAATTTTTAGGTAAAAGTCCAGATTTAAAACGACGCATAAACGTTAAAATTTGATAGATGTTGATTTGGTAGATATTTAAAACCTTAAAATTTAGAAAACCTCTAAAACTTTCTAGCATCAACAACTTAAAAAACTTGCAAATTTTTTTTTTTAAATTTGATATACTTTTTTTTGAAGTCTTAGACGATTTGATAATTTGGACTTATAAGTACTTTCCCAAGCTATATTTGAATAAAAAAGTGCAACTATTTTCGTGAAGCAGGTTTTAAAAAAGATCTACATCTATAAAAAATCCCTATCGTCCAAGATAATTTTGTTTCTAACATTTTCATATGGCTGCTCCAACTTAAGTTCTGATCAATTAAAGCGCCTAGAAATTTTATCGAATCTGCGGTTTTTATTTCGATTCCATCAATAGATAAATGCAGGAATTTAAGAGGTAAATTTTCTGAAGCTACTTTTTTATGAAATAATATAAATTTGGTTTTATCACAATTTAAGGAGAGTTCGTTTGACTTAAACTACTGTGAAAAAAGTTTAAATTCATTATTCATGTCAGAGAAAAGTTTTTTGATATTGCTATTTTGAAAATGTATACATATCATTTACATACATTAAAAATGATAATAGAGCCTTGAGAAACCCCACACATGATACCTAAAACTCCAGTAGCATTAAGTTCTACAAACTGCATCCTGTTTTTGAGGTAGTTTTTTACCCAGTTAAGGATTTTTCCTCTTATACCACAATGCTGCATTTTAACAAAAGAATATCATGATTGACTGTGTTAAAGGCTTTTGAAAGATCTATAAAAACTCCAATTACTAACTGATTATTTATAATAAAAAAGTTTTAAATTTCTTTATTTAATTCTATAATGGCATGTTTAGTAGAAAAACCTTTTTGGAAACCAAACCGTTTCGTGTAAAATGAATGATTATTTGAAAAATATTCAAATATGCTATTATAAATAATTTTCTCAAAAACTTAAAGAAAAAACTGGAAGTAAAGATAAAGGCCGATAATTACATGCTAAAGTATGATCATTTTTTTGAAAATGGGATTTAATCTAGCAATCTTAAGTAAGTCAGGAAAAAGCATGTTGCTGAAAGATTTATCCAAGAAATGAAACAAAGGTTTTCGTATACTACAGTAATACAATACTAGTGATTTTATCAAAACCACCAGATTTGCTACGTTTGATAGAAGAAATTGCATTGTTAAACTCTTTGGAGCTGAGATCGTTATTTTCTATTTGCTGATTAATGTTCGGACCAAGTCTTTCTTCATCGAACTAACATTAGACGCCAACTTAGGATCAACATTACCAAAATACTTGTTGAGCTCTTTACATATTTATTCTAAGTTATTGGCTTTTCCGTTTAAATTTAATATTTTTGGAATGTCATCACTTTTTCCTTTTTTCCTACCAGTTATTTCATTTAAAACGGACCAAGTTTTTTTTCGCATTTGATTTTAACTTGGTAAATTGATTCGAATATTGATTTATTTTAGCTCGTTTAATTAACTTGTAAAACAGTGTTTTTTATATCTTGTAGTTGTGTTCATCGTTTATTGAAGGAGGTTTTCGAAACTTGTTATAAATTTTTTGTTTTCGCCTGGAACTCTTTAGTAAAGTAGATGTCATCGAGGGGTTGCTTATTGCCTTTGCCTTAAACCTAACTAACTAATTGATTTGTATTTATTTATTTAGTAGTTTATTTAGCGAAAGACACGATCATTATAATATATAGAATATAGGGTGCTAATATTTATGTTCAATTTTATTACTATTTTATGGTTTTCAGACTGGCTAAAGTCAATCGATTTCTACATCTAGACTATTACATCTCGGTTGAACAATTTATCTATATCGAGACGTAATTTTTAGTAAAAATCGCTTAATTGACAAGCTTGCTGTAGCTTTAAAAATGCTTTGGAATTGTCTGACAATGCTGACTGAGCTTGAATTTTGCTTGCTAGCAGTATCAAAAAAGCATATCTATCACCATGATTTACTTCATAGAGATGACGGCTTGTCGAATAAGCATTAAAATCGCCTTTGTTTTCAAATAACCGTTTTGATTTACTGACGACATAGCTATATGATAAATGACACTATGTCACTTGATAAAGTTTCGAATAATTCTCAGAAATTTTGAAGATTAAAATTTCGGTTTTGTAAAATTCTTTGGTTTTCTATCAGATATACACTCTAAACAGAGTAATGTAGAATATATCTGATGTTAGGAAAAAAAAAATTTCTGACCCTATCACTGAGTTTTTTTAATTTTTGAGAAAAAATTGCGCTATTGAGGACAATAGGCAGTATTTAAATAAAGGTTTACATTTTTTTATAACGCCTAAATTTTTTTAACAGCACTTAATATATTTTCCGGTAAAAACGCTTTATATATTCCAAAGGAAATTTTTACATTGCCATGAATCTCGTTGTCGTAAGTAAAGCCTTGAAAGTAATCAGTTTAATTATGGGTTAAAAATTTTTTTAACTGAAGTACCTTAAATTTTTAAAATATTCTGAGCAATATTCTGAACACTCGGCAGCTTATAAACATTTAAGTTGTAATTCGGCACTGACTGTTTTATAACAAGTATTTGTCTTCCAATTCCAATAAGTGAGGCAATATAAATTGATAGAATTCGAATGTAAAAAATTTTTGCAAAAATCTGGCTAAACAAGGCAAAAGTTATCATTTTTACGTTTTTATCGAAAACCATTCATTTATTTCATTTTTTTCTAACTTTTTGCATGAAGACCTTTTAATTGTCGTCTTATTTATTAGTATTCTTTTAATCAAAAGCAAGATCTTTAAATCATTGTGTTACTCGTCACTTAGAGTTACTCAATCTATTTTCTGATCATCGGTATGGTTTTCGTTCTGATAATTCCATTTCTGATGCTCTGGCTTTCATATATGGACGTTTGCGTCAATGATTGAGGTGAATCCAGGGCGATTGTACCAGACATCTCAAAGGTATTCGAAAAGATGTGGCATTATGCTGGACTCTTCAAAAACTATTACTCTGTAAATTCTGGTATCCCACCAAAGTTCTGTTCTAGGGCCTACTCTTTTTCTAATTTTCATCAATGATCTTTATGGTAGCATTCTTTGCAAGCTTGCTATATAAGCAGATGACACTACCTTGTGTCCAGCAAATATAGACAATGCTTGTGATTTAAAATGGTGCCATAAAGCGCGACCCTTAAGGGCACATTTGCATAAATACCCTCCAGAATTTTCAGCGTTAAATTGCAAATTCACTTAAATTTAGAAAACCCTAAAGAAAAGATATTTTTCTGATTTATATAACATGACAAAGTGAGAAAAAAAAACAACAATTTTATGTTTTGATATTTTTGTAGCATGCTCAAAATATCAACATTAATTTTCAAAGCTAACTGCTTATTTTGCAATAAAAGTATTAGAGGTTCGATTCTCCATGTGGGAAATGTATGAGCGGCTGACTGACTGATCAAAAAATGAAAAATCATTTTTTGAAAAAAAACACTTGTTTTTTTTTCTTTTTAATTAAAAAGGATTTAAAAAGATTCATAGTGAGAAAACTTTGCTATTTCATCAAAGACATGGTTGATAACAAAGCAAGTCTTTATGGAGGTCTGGAAATAACAGAAAATATGTTAAATACGCAGGTGATGGTGTTATTTGTTCAAACTTATGTATTAATTAAAAGAGAAATATTTGAATATAAAAGCTTTAAAATTGAAACCGAATTTAACACTTTATAACAAAAATGAAGAAAAAGAAAACATAAAATGGCAACTGATTGTTCGTTGGGATTGGGTTATCTACCAATAATATGGAGCTTATTCTCTGTGTTAGCAGTTTTAACTATATACGCAACTGCTGTAATTGAAGGTCATGTCTGTTATTTACTCCCTTCGATCAGTGATACAAGTACACAAATCCCAGAATCGAATATATATTCGCTCCTGATGAATATATCTATAATTATAGGGTTGTCAAATTATTTTACTCGTTATTTTCAATGTCAATATCAAGCCAAACAATGTGGTCAAAAACGTGAGATTATTTATAAATACAATCACATATCGCTGATGTTAGCTTTAAAAAGTATCGTAGGAGCACTCATTGCAGTAAATGTACAATCAAAGAAGGTAAATGATTTATATCTTCGTTTTCGGCGTATCATTGGTAGCTTTAGAGGTGTTTATTAAAAATTTTCACTAATAGAGGTTGTGGGCGATACGCTTTTTTGTTTCTTTAATCACCAAACCTTGATATTTTTTAGCAAACACAAATTTTGATTTGAAATACACATTTTTTTTTCTTTTTTTTTTTTTTTCTTTTGGAAGATAAATTTTGGTCCGAACCCCGAAAGTATTCGAACAGTCGCAGGACCCTCATAAATATCGATGATCCTTCGATATCTTTCTCTAGAGAAAAAAATTATTTTAAATAAGTGCTAATCTCTTGTTATAAAATCTCTTGTTAGTTTAACAAAAAGTCTTTTGCAATTTCAACAGTTTAACAACAGCTATGTAACAGATGAAAAAATTATATGACAGTATGGCATAATTTAATGTTCTATGATTATTAACATACACTATAGTCATGCACTATGATCATGTACTAATACCATGCACTGTGATCTTGTACTATGATCATGCATTTTAATCATGCACTATCAATCGTAAATGTGCACCACGCTGTTTTTATATTTATTTAGGTGGTGGCAAAGGGATACTTATCAAATTAGCAATCGAGTAGTCTAGTTTGGTTACAAATAAAAAGAGTTACTTAAATTTTTACTGTTTTCATTGATACCTAACAACCAAAGGTGCAAAAACAATTTAATATGGATTCAATGTTGATATATTAAATAAAATATATCAACTGAGATGAATTTGCTTAGTTCTGTGCAGTAATTCCTTCTCTTTAATGTTAAATTCCAACAAAATTACATCGTATAAAATTATATATACATAATTATTTTAGGCCTACTACTTATCTGAGGTACATGATGCTGGAGCGGCCATTATGCTTATCTTTATCATCTTATATTTATGCGTGCAGACCTATTTAAGTTACTTAACATCGACATTTGGTCTTACTGCAAAAATTATTTGTCACGTAAGATTATTTTTATCTGTACTTATATCAGTAGCATCGTTGGTTTATCTCGTATTATCTAAACTGGGCTATCAAATGTATTTTGAATCATGCGCTCATGAGAGTTTTAACACAGAGTGGATGTCTGGAGATTCAGGATACCTGTTACATGTTTTATGCAACTCATCTCAATGGATTTCGGCCATGTTTATAATTATTTATGTTCTGACGTACTTCGAAGAATTTCAACAGGTCATGCTATTGGTTGACTGCCAAGAGAGGTCTCCAACAATTCTATCCTACGATGGGATTGGTGAGTATTCTTCCATCAAAGTGCAGGTAGATTCTGGTGATGAGGATAATAACAACAATTAAACTTATACTAAAACAGCCTACAAGCAGACGATATATTAGGAAAATTTACCTTTCATATACTGTTAAAGATATATTGATATACTGTTAACGCTAACAAAGCAATTTTTACTTTTTTTACTAGGAGTTAAAGAAGAACAATTACTTTGTAAAATTTTGCTAGAAACAGGTGATTATGTAAAAATAAATGGGTCGGTATATTATTTATTAAATGACCTATTACTTTGTAAAATAAATCATGTTAAAAGTTAGGCAAAAAATAATTTCTTGGTTTTATCTATTAAGTTCTTTTTTAGTCTATGTATGACTCAAACCTCTAGTTAAATGTAATTCAAGTGTTTATTGCATTATCTAGCAAAACTTTTAAATTTAAATAACAACAAATATTTGAAATATTTTTCCATAAGTGTTTTGAAAAAATGTTTCATCTCCTTCTGAAATTGGAATCTTAGTTCATTGAGTTATTAGGAAATTGGTAATTCATCAAATAACCTAACCTTACTATTGAAGGGATTAAAAATTTTACAAACGTAATAGTTCATTTTTCATTCTACGACCACAGTCGAATTTTTTGCTATGAGCTTCTTCCAACTATTTCTTTCCTCCATCTTTTGCGTTAGATTTTCCCGTGGTATGCCCGTGTCCCGTTCTATTTGCTCAATGTAAGTTCGTTGAGGCCGGCCTACGCTTCTTTTCCCATCTTTCGGCTCCCATAAGACCAGATCGTGAATGATCTCATTTTTGCCCTGTAGCAGTGTCCGCTGAATTTGAGGCGTCGCTCCTTTATTGTCATCGTGATGGTGGGTAATCTACCATACAGTGTCAGTGTCAATATTCTGTTCAGCAACATTCTGTTGTATATTTTGGCAGAGACTGCAGTCAGAGTTATTCTCCTGTAGTTTGTCGTATTTCCCAAGTCTCCTTTTTTCGGGACTGACAGGATTGTACCTTTTCTCCATATGGTTGGTACATCTCCATCATTGTGTGCGTTGTTACAGATTTCTAATAGTTTGTCCTGGAGACATTCCAGTTTCCATGCTTCTGCTGGTATCCCATCTAGACCTGTCGTTTTGTTGTTTTGCATTTCTTTGATGGTATTTTCCATCTCAATATTTGTGAAAACGATGGTGTCTATAGGTAGTACATCGAAGACTTTCTTGATTGGTTTGTCTTCTATTACCGGTGGTTGTCCTAGCAGATTTTGGAAATGTTCTTTCCACAGCCTGATACGTTCCTTTGTGCTTTCGGCTTTGATTTTGCTTTTTTGGGGTCGTTTTCTTCCAGTTAAACGTAATAGTACACGATCAAATTACTGACATTTGATTTATCGATTCTAATATAACACCAATAAGATACCAAGTCAGGCTAATTATTCATTTGGATTTTTTGTATCATATTGCGTTTTTTTTCCTCAGTAAACAAAATCAAACTAAATTGAGGAAATATAATTGGGGCTTGATTGATTTGATCTATAAAAATTTGATCTTTATATCGATTGATTGATTCGAATGAATCAAATTTTTTGTATTTCAGACAAACCTTTTTCTGCTTTTGATCAAAAAATAATTTACAGTCAAATACCACTTTAGCGTACTTTTATCGATAAGGTATAGAGGGAAGGATTTTGATTTCAATTCGAAAAGTCAAAACTTGTTTTCATGAAATTTTTGACTGTTTCGAAAAATTACAAATCATGCTTTTATTAAGATTTCAGTATTACTCAAATAGATGAGCTGCTAGTCTATTTACATATTTTAAATTAGCCACGTGGTCAAATGATAAAAATGTTTAAGGGTAAAAAACTTGTCATGCGTTATGACATAACATAACTTTGAATGAGTTGTAGATTGGGAAACTTTTAAAAATTTGTCAAAGATTTAATTCTTTTTAACCCTTTAAATTTAATCAGTTTCGAATGATTTTATGGAACACGACACAATCATCAAATTTGAAAAAATAATTAATCTGTTGGTAAATGAGCTTCTGAAAGAGAATACATATCTTTAATAACATTATTTGATAAAATATTCTGATACTCATTTTTTGAAATATTTTTTTAATTGGTGATTTTCTTGGCTCGGATATCTCAGGAAGAGAAGCCGTAGCTATGCTGACAGGGTATATTGTAGGAACAGGCTTCAGGGTATAGAGCAAACGAAATCGCTTTGTTGATTCGCCTTAATAAAAAAAAAAAAAAAAAAAAAAATTGATTCAAAGTATTATAGACATATTACGGATGATTTAGTGACAGTCCAGTCCTTTCTAGTTACAAATTTAACCCATAGCATTCTCAAACCTTCGTCTTTTGGAAAACGAAAAACTGGGACTACTTTACCACCAATATAATTAGAGGTACAACCAACAACGCAGCATTTATTAGCCATAATTATTCTTCGAGCTACAATTAAGTAAAAGTTTAGTAAAAAGTTCAGAAATTCAGCTATGTTTGCTACTGAAAACCAAATGCTGAACACAAAATTTTGATCCTGCGCCAGAGATACTGAACCAAGATTTCGAACGCGATAATTTAAATATTTTGAGAAAGTTTGACCATGCTATAAAAAAAAAGCGTTTTTGCACTGGTCTTCTATTTTGATTTGATTTAAGCAGAATAGAAGGCCGTGTATTTAAGTGGGCGAAGCTGAAACTAGTAATCACACTGCATGATTTTAATTAAAAAAGAAAACGCACAAACTTTGCACAGGAATGCTTTTACTGAATCAATTTATGAATTTACACTTAAAAATATAAGCATAACAAACAGGAATAAAGTAATACAATAAAATTTAACATTCTGGTCACTAAAAGATATCTGGAAAAGTCTCGCTGATAAACTGAGTGAGTTCTCACAAATTGTAAGGTTGGCCATTGAAAAAATTTTTTCAATCTCAAAAAATCATTGTATCTTCAAATGATTCAGATAATGGGCGTTTATATAGATAGTATTACATTTCTTAAAAATAATTTGAAACTCAAGATTGTTTAATGTTTAACAACTGTATCAAAAATTTTTTAAGGTTTATTAGAGGGTGTTCTAAAATTCAGATGGTTGCAGATTGTGGGTAGAAGAGAGCGGGAGGAGTTTAGTGAGATTTGTAAGTTTTGAAGCATTTTGTATGGTTAAGGGGGAAGCCTCCCTCAAAAATTTTTATTTTGATTTTTATTTTGAAAAAAAAACTATTTAGTTAATTTTTTATAATAATATAAATTAATATAAATATTAAGGTTTTTGTCAGTTCACCTGTTTGGGAATTTTCCCTAACAACACCTTAGAAACATGTTTAAAAAACCTCAATAATATCAAAACAAATTGCCTGTTTGCCTGTTATCTGCAGTTTTTCTGCCAAGTCACTTCAGTTAAAAATTAACTGTTATAAATTTGAGTCCTGCTCTATGAAAGTTAAAAATAAACAAAATAAAATGAAAAACAAAACACGTCTACGCTCTACAATATCAATATCAATAGGTAGAATCAACAAGGATAAACAAGATTCTGACAGAGATGCAAAAAGATGACAGAATAAAGTATAGAACCAAAAGTTTTAGGAATAGATCAAGGGTTTTTCGAATTCAGAAAGATGTAAATCAAGAAGATGGTGTTGCAAAGAAAAAATCAATTTTAAATATTGTAAAACTCCTGTAAATTTAATTGGTGTCACTGGAAATCCTGCTAATGTAATAAATACTTTAATATCATCATCCAAACTCGAAAAAATCGATGCCTAATCACCAAAGCAAAATTATTCTATAACATCTGGTTATAGGATTGTCGACACTGTTTATTGAGCTTTTGACATTTTGAAAATACTTTCTTGCCCCGCATGTCACAGACAATCCTTTGTTTTATGGGATTATTAAATAAACGAGACAAGGATTTGCTGCATTTTTGAAACTAAAATGCAATTTTATTACAAGTTTTTGAAGATCTAGAAAATGTGGAAGAGGTTTTGATATTAACAAACGATTAGTTCACACGATACGTCTTTTGGGACAGGGTCTGCATATATAACTACATAGGATGTGGCGGTGGGATGGAAAGTGTTGGCTCAGCTTGAATGCGTTGGACATTACCAATAGCGTGTGGCAAACCGACACAGAAAAACGATAAAGTTGTTGAAAAAGAAGAGAAGCTTTCTGAAACTGGTGGTTTTAAGTGGCTTAATGTTTTAGTTTGAGATTTATAAAACTTTTTATTTGTTAGTTTGAACAAGGTATTAGTTAAAATACCGTTTTTAAATTTTCAGCAACCGTTTTCTCAGAACGAATGTTTTTAAGATGCTGGTAGGTTTATTTTGAGAACTGTTTGTCTAATTACAACCAGATTTTCAACAATGGCCATTCATATTATTCCCCTCAAAGTGACATTCTTAGTTTATGGCAAACACTTTCATAAACAATTATTAAGTTACCATGCAAAAAATAGGCAACAATGATAGTAAAGTGTTGACTGATTCTTAATGATTGTAAAGCTATATTCCGCACTAAAAATTCCGCACTATTTTGCGGTTGCCATGACAATTGGCATCCATTTTAAAAATTGATTTAGTTTTTTTTTTTATGTTAGGGTTTTATATATCCTAAATTTATTTCATATTTTGGGATTTAATTTAAAAATGATTTTGAATAGGAGTTTACTTAATGTAGCCATTTATTGTTTTAGAGTATTTGCCGTGGCTGTTTTCTCAAAATAGGCATTTTTGACACCCCAGTTAAGATTTCTTAAGAGCAGTTTGACCGATTATCACCAAATTTTCAGCAATTGTTTTTCTTACTATATGTCACAAATTGAGTGTAGCAGAATTTTTTAAAAGTCAAAAAATTTTTTTTTACAGCAAATTGCCTTTGCAGTCCCCACAACCAAAAAATAATAATATTAAAAAATTTTTACAACGCTAATTTTGGGTAAACAACTAACCGAAGTCAGCTTACCAAAAATTATAAGTATGTCTATTTTTGTTTTGGCTGAATCTTAACCGTAAGTCAAATTTTTTCCAAAACACAGCTATTTTCCGGCCTCCATGCCAGCCAGCCGCCAATTTTCAAATTTAAAAATTAGTTTTTAAATGACTTTTTCATTCCCCAACCATATTTCATACATTCAACAACAAAAAAGCCTTCAAAATCAAAAACATCCAACCAAAAGCTAATTTGATATAAAAAATATTTAAAAGTTCAAACATAAATGTTTTTGTTTTTATAAGGAACAGCCGACTCATCTAAGGAAGTTTATTAGTTTTGATATCTTGTTTTTCAATAAATTAAGCCACTCAAAGTTTCCAATTTCCATTGGTGAGCATTTAACTTACAATAACTTACAATAATTCTAAGAAATCTTAATATGTCTTATTAAAATAAGACAGATTTTAAATAGTTTTCGCCCAAGCAGTTTAACAAGGTTCATTAGAAGTTTCTTTTGAAAGATATTTAAATAGGTATATTGTAATTCGAAAAAGCGCTTCTCTCGAATAAGTGCGTCTTAAGGCATCATTTCTTTCGTAAATTGATCTCTTGAATAAACTCCATTGTTCAAGAAAACCCCTACCACAAAATGTTTTCAATCTCTTTCATTGAAGCAGAGATTTAGCGTTTAAAGGTCTAGTGCAATTAAAGTCAAGGGATTAAATACATCTTTAACCTTGTTTAATTCATCAATTTATGAGGTTTAGTAAAAAAAAAAAAATAAATTTTTCGTTTTCCTAACAACTTTTAACTTTCTTAATAGTAAACTTAACTATACCGATTTCTTGGCAAAGTCAGAAGTCGTTTTTAGAAGTTGACAGAACAAGCATCGGAATAAAGGTCAAAAAAGGTCAATTTGGAAGAAGAATCATTCTTTCTGTTTTAGTACTTCTAAACTTTTTAAGGGCTTGTAATACAAAATTTCATTCCAGGGAGCTTCTTAAATTGTTGAGTCATGATGTTCAAATTATTATGACTGGAAACCAGTAAAAAAATTAAAATTTATGCCAGATGCTGAATGTCAATGCCAAACACCGGTTTTACAAAAAACCCGTTATGTCGAGTTATACAAAATAAACAAAAAATTTTTGAATTAGCTAAAGATATAAATATTTTAGAAAAGCATTGCTTTTATTTATATTTCTCAATGCAGTGTAATGATTTGTTTCCTTCAATTTTTCTTTTTTTTTTTTTTTTAGATTTGTGGTGCAGTGACTATTGCTTTGCACTACTAGAAGCTTGCATGATTAATATTTTTTACGAAGATGTCTTCATCTAATTTCGGGAACAAAAAAAAAACCAGAAATTAAAGGATGTGTGTTTTTTTTAAACGTTATACCTATTTCATGATAAATATGAAGAAATATGAAGAAATAAAAATAAAATTTTTAAATGTAGCAATTCACCCCAGGACTCTGTGTATTAATAAGATTAATTACATAGTTTCACGGAACCACTAATTTTGCCTTTCTATTGAGAGAGAGAGGATTTTTGACCTATAGGCTAAATGACAGCCGTATCGCTGAATCCAAAATAGACTAGTCACGTACTCGACTGAGAAATTTTTTAAGGTTTGCTGTAATAAATTTGCTATAATAGAGATTTATCTAAAACTTAAAACATAAATATTTAAAAATGAAGATAAAACATAAAACAATATATAAAATACTCTCATGTCCATTTAGTGTGTAATCCAAGCACTTTTATAAGCAACAGGAACTAGGTTCAATGCTCGGTTTGAAATTTTCTGTATTAGATTGTTCCTGAAAAACTCATTAGTTTTTGGATCAAGGCACCGAAAAGTCCAATCACCATAAAAAACTTGTTAGGAACAAAACATACGTTGTAAAACCTGTCGATGCTTCCGAAATAAAAATGATTTATATTTTTTGTTTCCAAAGCAATGAATACTGAACATGATGCACGAATCCAAATAAAAGAGAGTGAGTCTACTCGTTTTGCAGCATTCAGTCATAGAATAAATAGTCACATATGTAGAGGCATGGAACCTTTCCAATTTTCGTAAAAAATGGATTTGACATCCATTATTCTATAGTGATACTTTCAATCACATTGCATATTAACGGTTTTCTAAAAATATTAATAGTGATTTTCTATTTCATAAAACTATGTATGTTACCTACAGCAAGCTTTACCAGTTTTCTCTTAAATGTATTATTTTTGAGGAGAAATTGTTAATTAAAATAACGAGTTAGAGCTCAGATCAGTGTCTATAAGGTCTTACTTTAACTGATACAGATATTGATCGAGTTAACTTTCAAGTCAACATAATTTACCATGTGTTATTTAATGAAAAGAACTGAAAGCTTGCAAAATGTGTTTTTCTGTATTCAAGCTTTCATTCATATAAAAATCAAAAAATTCTGCTGCCATATTAGGAGTAAAATGTGTTTTTATTAACTCAAAAGGAATAACCTAACATTATATTTGATAGCTCAATTTCCATTATTCCATTATTTCCAATATACTGATATTC
>JAUZNK010002002.1:0-11714 GCA_035046665.1 Euphysa ruthae
AATATGTACATATGTTTATACATATACATATTTATATAAACAACACAGTTTTTATCTTTTATATTACCATAAACTACAAAAAAGTGGCTATATATCATATATGCTTTTCTGGAATCTTTCCATAACTATGGGGGCTGTGGGAAATCCATTTCTCAATACAAGGATGTCTATATTACCAGAAATTCAGACCAGGAAATGCAGAACTTATGATTATTTGGAACACATACCACATGATTTTCTATCCACTACGTGGATTGGTTTATTGATAATACATGATTCTTTTTGAAGATGACACATTGAAGCATACATAACTCCATTATTTCCACAAACTGGTGTGTAAATTGGTTGGCATGAACGACATGTGCAACTGCTTGAAGTGTGCCCTGTTGCAATACACACACCATCATATTGACATCTGATTCTGTCACATGGATCTAGATTGATAACAAGTTATTTACTATAAATAACAATTTTACGAAAACAACTCCAGCTTTACAGTCATATAATTTAAGTGCCAAACCTTTTTTTAAGGTATGAAAATATGAAAAATTTTAATATCTAGATGAATAAAATTTTATGGTTCTTTTTACCTGCTTTTATACTTTCAACAATATTTTCAGCAAAGTCGGTAGAATCTTTTAACATAACAAGTTTCCCATTAACAGTCAGTAATCCTAACTGGTTTTGATCAATTTCATGACCAACAGCAACAACAATAAGGTAAATATTATTGTTCAGCATTTTATCAGCTGTATTCATTAATACTTTGTTAGGCTCTAGTAGGACTTTATCAATAAAAATTATAACAACTTTCCTAGCGTATTTCCGTGGACTATGAAATTTCTTAAACAAATTATCCAGAGATTGGTCATCAGCTTTAAATGTCCTTAGTAAAGTTTCATAATTTTCTTGTTTCACTTCAGCAAATATATTTAACAATTTTGATGGACTGTTTACACCAAATGAAAATTGCGTAGCTTTAGATCCAACAATGAATCTTTCCATTAACTCTAGAATAATATTTTTTTTTGAAGCTAATATTTCACTTGCTTTATCCTTATTTGTTCCAAATAGTATAGCAATATCATTGAATCCCAGCAGTTTATCTAAATAACAGCAAAAATGAAATCCTACAATAATCCCAAAATAAATGTTTTTTCTTATCTACCAATCATAAAAACACTTTCATACATTAAGCACATAATTTTCCAAGAAAAGGCTAACGGTGAATTCTCATTATCTTTTATTTTTCACCTGCAAAATGATTATTTATAAAAAATCAACAGCTTTCTACTTTATACCACAATTTAGACTTTGTCAATTTTGTTGTGTTTCATACAAAAAAAGAGAAAAAGCGTTTTTGGTAAACTCGATTAGAAAGCTGCGTCATATTTGATAGGCATTTATCGTCAAATAAAGAATATTTATAGTTGTATAAAACATTTCTAATAAAAAACAGTTAATTTATTGTCAAAGTAGTATGCTAAGGTAAAAAATGTCAATGCATATATAGAAAATCAACAGAAACTTAAAAAAATTTAGCTGAAGAGTTGACCTTAGTGGAGCAAGTAGCAAGTTGCAAGTCTATAATCAGTAGAAACCGTGTTCCAAACATAAAATAAACAAACTCAAAATTAGCACAGGAAAAACAAATATTTCTAGGAAGAAATAGACCATGAAAAAAGATGTTGAAAGAAATTTCTCCGAAGACAAAATAACTGGAAATAATAATAATAATATAATAAATTATATGCTAATTAAGTTCAAGTGGTTGAAAAACAATTGTGCTTCTAAAAAGTAGCGAAAATAGTGAAAAGTTACCAGAGAATTTTAAAACTTTATCCAATTGCATAACAGCAGTAGGTAACCTATCAAACTCATTGATAACTATGACATTGTTTGGCTGTTCTATGACTGCATCAAAGTAGTTTCTTTCCATAACCCTATCTAATATTACTATAACAAGCTGTGTCACTCCAAGTTGTTCAATCACTTCCCTTCTTTTTTGAATATCATTAGAAGTGATTTGATCAGTAACAAACACAACCAAATAACTTTTACGTGCAATGTTTGCAGGTTGAAAAACATTTGATATACTGTTCAATGAAGCTTTTCCATCAGATTTCTTCAACAATATAATAGATTTTACAAGATCAACAACTTTAAGTGGTCTGAGGGTAAATACATACTCTGCAGTAATGCCATAGTTGATTAAAGCGACACGTGATAGTTTTTCATTGGTTAAGTAATTTTTAATAAATTCAGCAATCTTAACATTTTTATCAACAGTTGTTGGGTTAATAGCGATAGTTATATCAACTTCTTTAGAGAAACCTAGAAAAAGAAAAATGAAAAATACAAAAATGTCACAAAATGAAAATTATCTTGAATTAAATATCATTAAATTTATAACATAAATATTATTAATATTAAATAATAATATTTCACATTTTTTTATGCAAAATTGCAAGCTTAATCATACATAACATTTTTAACTGTTATTATTTTATGCAAGAAATTTATTTACTTAATTAATTATGAAGTATCAGCAAAGACTTTTAGTAGTTGATTGTTGATAAATATTTTAATATAAATATTTCTTTAAATTTAATTTATATTACGAGCTAGTCAAGTATTGAGATAGGTAGATCAGTTCGAAAAACTTTGTTTCTTTTTTCACCAGAATTTACAGCTTACGAGTCGTGACAAAGACAAAACAAAACTCTGGTTGGGGATCCCCCTTTCTTCAATGCTAAGTTAAAGTACATCTTTTGACCCTCTCTTGTGGATATATGATATTAATTTCTCAAACATTTAAACAAAATATAAACAAAATAACTTGTTTGTTAACAAATCAATAGTTTAATTTTTGATTCAAGAGCTTAGTTTTAATGTTTTTATTTGACTTTTAAACTGTTAAAATAATAATAAAAATAAACAATTTCTTTTTCCTTAAAAAATGTGCAAAGAATACAGGAATTTAATCATGACGTGTAAGTTAGTCTATTTGACTTTTATTTATTCTTTCTTTCTTTCTTAGCATTATCTTACCAACCAGTAAAAAATAAAAAATTAAACCGCTGCTCTATTTTTTATTATAACTTATACTAGCTGCGTTGATTTCAAAATTTAGAGTTTTTGTCCCCTTTTCAAACATCTTATAACAATTACATTTTAAAAACAAGTCTTGTTATACCGCATAATTAAAAACACTTTTTTTTTTATAAAAATTTTATATTTAACACAATGGTATCTGGTATCTTATAATGGTATCTGGTATCTTATGGTATCTTATAACGTAAGTCGTAAGTGTTACCTTATAGCTAACTTTAACTCAATGGTATCTTATCTTATAATATAAGAAGTAAGTGTTATCTTATAGCTAACTTTAAATCAATGGTATCTTATCTTCTAACGTAAGTTGTAAGCATTGCCTTATAGCTAACTTTAGTCATTTTTTTCTATACTAAAAATATCAAAGTAACCCTGCTTTTTTCTTAACTAAGGTAAAAACATACCAAAGATATTTTTTTTAAACAAATAAAAACAATTGGTATTTAAAAACTCCTTGCAGCTCATTCACATTTTTAAATAATCAATCCAAACTTTAATCACAAAAATATATGTTGAATTTGCAGTAGCCGACATAAAAGTTGTGTATCAAAGAAACAAGCACCTATTATATTGGTTAAATAACACCTACCACATGGAGATCTTTTAACAATATCAATGTAACTTTTTGATTCACAAGCATGTTTTTTTAGAAGACATTGTGTACCATATGATACACCATCACTTCCACAGACAACACTGTATTCAGTTTCATCGCACACAGGGCATACACATTCAACTGATTGGTCAGATCGTTCTATACAGCTAGAACCAAATCCACAATCTGAATACACACATTTATCTAAAAACAAATTAATTGTAAATATATTATATTAATATTATATTAATTAATATATTAATATATAGATATTAATATTTAAATTCAATCTAAGGTTAAATGCAACGCAGAAATTACGATATAAAGTAGAGAATTAATTGAAAGCGTAAACTTGGAACTCTATGAAATTCTTGCTGATAATGCTATTGACTTTTGGTTCTAAAAAGAATCATAAATTTTTGTGATAATGTGATACGTAAAGATGACTGGTAAAGTGATAATGTGACACGCCTTTTAGAAAGTTATGTTATTATAATATGATACCTCAGATCTATTGAAGAGTGGAGCAATTCAAGATTTGACCTTTTTTGAAAAACTCCTATAGATGTGCCAGAATTCTCAAAATCCGATTGAGTGACCAGAAACTCATGGAACAGGTTATGGTAAGAGCATTTAGCCTCATCAATGATTTTGTTACAGCTATTGTCACCTCTGTTAAAAACATTCTCAATGCAACTAGTGGGCTAAAGATGTAAATAATGGTCACAAGGAGCAATTGCAGCCGCAATTATTAGAGAAAACCATGGGGTCGAGTGTGGTTTCAGTTGGTATTTTCAAGAAGGAATATAGAAATTGATGCCAACATAATGCCAAGAAGTAATTTCCTTATCACATTCCTCTGTATCAAGATTAAATATGTGTTCGAGTGGAATATCACGAAGTAGATTACAAAAGCTTTTCCAGTTTCCATGATGATAAGAAAACAATTTCTTATGGATAGGTGGTGTTGAAGTTGACGTCAACGTTAACCACTGTGTTTGGTAGTCTCCTAAAGAACTCATGAAAAATTAGAGGAGTAGGCTCCAAAATGTTATGATCAGGAAGAAGAGTTGGAAAGATGACTAATTAGTAAATGACTATGTGACATGGCAAAGTTGTAGGTGGTATAAACATACCAGAAAGACCAGTAGTTCTAGAGAAAGGTAGACAGTCAGTGTGGTGGATTTTAAAGTACTCAAGAACAAATATTTTAGCAGATGAGTGGATTGTGAGAACCTTCTCAATATTTTCAAAAATGGAGTTGATTAGACTGCAGGAGGGCATGGAAGGAGAGCGATAAGAAAAGATAAGATGGCTGTAGAAGAGATAGCAAAACAAATGAGTGATTCAACGGAATTTTCAAGAGAAATTTCACGAGATACAAAATTATTGTATAAAGATAAAGATAAAGATGCCAAACCATGCATGTGAAAATATGAGTCCATGTGATTGATAGCAAGGCATCCTGGTACAATAAAATCAAACAAACATATGGAAGGATCAAAATATATTTCACAATTTTCCAAGATATCAGAACTAGGAAGGAAAAATTACTACGAAGATCACTTATGCTGGTGAAAAAAAGTGATTAAAGTTTGTGTGATTTGCGAGAGCCTGAGTTAGGTTTCTAAGAATTGTATTTGGTTTTAAAAAAAGTCCTATTTCTTGTTTGAATAACTTGTACAGAAAATCAATTCATTCTATTATTTCGTTTGTCAGTTACGAGCCTTTGCCTTAGCAAAAGCAGTGCTGTGGCCTAAGAGAAGCGAGCTGTTACATATACTGGGTCACCTTCCAAGCACAACTTGGCATTACAACTTCAAGGCCATTTGATGGTGCAGTCTCTAGCAAGTCGCTAGCAAGGATCTTGAACTCCTTTCTACCATTTAGAAGTTTAGCGATCAGCAAACTTATCTCGGTACCTTTAATAAAGACAACTAACAAACATTATTTAACTGAAATGAGCATCCCACACTTATCAGGAGAACAAATTCCATAAGAACGCTAGTATTCTTCGCCCTAGAACAAATATGTTAATGCAGACAGGATTGCACCCACACCAATAGGTGAAGAAGGGGTACAAGACCACTCTACCTATCCCTTAAGACAATTATCGGTTTGCCAACCAGTGTTTTAATCAAGACAACAGCTCTAAGAAGAGTACTATCCATAGACTGAAGACATACCTTATCATAAATCATCTTATCATATTAGAATTATCAACTTCATTTCAAGGTGATATCATCCAAATTATCAATTATACAGTTTTTATCATTAAAGCTATTTTTGAGCATTCAATACATTACCCTGAATATTTAAGCTTGAGTGCTAACCATGAGTATATTTCAAGATAATGAAAAAAAAGCAAAATAAATTAATTTCTGAGATGTCGTTAAACTTACCTGGCAAGAACAAACCAGGAGGAAAATTGAATGGTTTCCTAGAAACAGCTTGTACATCAACACCTTCTCCAGCTACAATCTTTAAACCATTTATGTCAACACCTGGTAAACCAAGTAAGACTAGATCTATTTTTTGATTATTCACTGATTCCATATTTACAATTGTATCTGGTTTTAAAGTATCAATAAATATAACAAGCATTTTTTCAGAAGAATAACGCCCCATTGGAGGAGAAAACATGTCAACTAAATTCTTTGTAGCTAGACCAAACCTGTTTGAAGAATACTGTAGATCTTTAACTAATCTTTTTAAGACTATTGGATCACTAGAGAATTGAGTAATTTCATACACGTCGGAATCATACCAAAGTAAAGAAACTTTGACATAATTTGGTGCAATATTATAAGTATCCAACAAGGAAAGGGCAGCATCTTTTTGTAAACTAAATGTTGATTCATTTGAAGTCTTTGCCAGGGCTATAACAACATCTATCTTTTTAACATATTTAGATGCTGGAGCTGAAAGTATAAAAAGATATATAACAATGATTTTTACGGTGTATCGATGCAAGGAACCAACCGTCAATTATCATTTGTAATGAAAAAGAGTTCATTTAAAACTTTGGTGGCTAAAAACAATTTCCATGTTTAAATAAAAATGAGTTTTTCACAAAATCAATCATCTTCTATGATGCAGAAGAGTTAATTCATAGAAATGAAAATATTCAAACATAAACATTGACTCGCTCAAACATAAACATTCAATTTTTCAAAACCAATCTTTTTTTTTTTTTTTTTTTTCAAAGACCAACTTATCAAAAGAATAGTTCAGCGTTTTGATGAATTTTTATCAAAAATACAAGAACTTTAATAACTCTACTTGTTATTTATCAAATTTAATTCCACAAGGGACTTAAGTCTATTACGTAAGTCTACTAAGTATAAAATTTTAGTCCAAAAGTAATTTCAATAATAGTGATATTTAATCAGTTTTGAACGTATATTAAAATTTATTATTTAATGCTTAATAATAAATAATATTCAACACAAAATTTTACGGAATTAATAACATAGTATTAAAACATACCTAGCATTCCACCAATGGAATCTTCTAATTCACCTAATTTTGATGGTAAGTCATAACCTGAAAGAACCCTAATTACACTGTTTATAGGTGGATCCTTATCCTTATCCCCTGTTGTAAAAACGTTTACTAGCTGTGAAGTTAACTGATCTCCAACTACTACAAGAATTAATTGTATACCGTTTTGCTTCAACTGCAGAGCTTTATCAGTTATGTCCTTATTTAAATAATTATTTCCAGTTGTCAATAACACTAAAATTTTATTTGGGTATAAATCTCTGTTTTTCAGTACAAACTTTAGCATTCCTGATATATCACGGGAGCCGCCGACTTTTTTCATTGTCTGAATTATTTCTGGAATCAATAAATCTGTTTTAAGTTGTTGTGGCGAAACATATTCTGTTACCTTATTTCCAAATGTAAGTAGCCCAATATCAGCATTTAGAGGGCTTATTTTGTAACTTTTAATACTGTTTGAAATAAAATCTTTCATCTGCGTTAAATATAATTCACTGACATCTGACGAACTGTCTACTGCGTATACAATAGAAAATTTGCGCTTGGAAAGTCCTAAAAGCATAATTATGTAAATAAAAAGCTTGGTAGGCTATAATTGTCTGCTTGCTAAAATTATAAGACATCCAAATGTAAAAGAGTAAATCAGATTTAACATCTATAAAATATGTACAAAATAGCTTATCGTCAACTGAAAGTTATTCTGACCATTTTTATTAAAAAATCATTTGAATCATGAAGGTTTGATTAAGAAGAAATTTATAGCACTACCTGACAGATATTATTTTAAAAAATAATAAGGAAAAATAAACATAAAAAAAGAATGAAAAAACGTCCTTATACTTGTAAAGGTGAAATATAAGAAAATTGGCAAAATGAATAAAGTTTTGAGATTGCATTGATAAATTGAAATGTATCAATATAACCAAAATAGAAGTTAGGGTCAAAACATATTTTTATAATTAATGATAAAACAGAGAAGCACAGTGACAGCTGGCATCAAAATTCAAACAACGGAAATTAAATTTTTTCAATACTTTTTTTTAGATATTTTCCCTAGTCCTTATTTCGAAAAAGCTGACATAAGCTAACATTTTGATAATGAAAAAAAAATATATCTCTTAAAATTAGACAAATAAATATCATTCTGAAAAAAAAAAAATCATTTACTAGGTTATTTCACAAATTCAATCCATATTCAAGATATTCTTAAATATTGATACCATCTAATGCATCAAATTGTACAAAAAGCAACTTACCACAAGGTAAAAGTTTAGACACGGTTACAGCTTCTCCTTGTAAACAGTTATTTTGTTCAAGATAACATTTACTTGCATATGTATGACCATTACTACCACACACCGGTCTGTATTCATATTGGCACGATGTACAGACACATTTAGCTAGGTTGCCAGTAGTAACCACGCATTTTGTAGCTTTAGAACATTTCACTTTATCACATAATCCTAAAACAATCATTTTTGTTTGTTTGATTGGTTAATTCATATAATTGGAAAGTTGATTGTCTACTTAAAAAAACCTATCTATCTTTAAGAGCTTCAAAATATATAAAAAGTTCTAGAACGAGTTTTCCCCAAAATTATTTAAAATTATATTTCTACCATTATTAAGTTATATAAAGTTAAACTAAGAACGATGCCATTTTCGTTTCTGGTATTACTTGCAAAGCATCATGGTTTGATAAATCAATTGGTAAAAAAATTTTATTTCTTTCATTCATATTTTCTGAGTTTTTTAAAACCTTCCAATAAATAATTTGAGGTAGAAAAATTTTTAACTTATATTTAACTTAAAGTCTTTAAAAAATCCAGCTATACCTTCCCCTGGAAATTTGAAATTATCTCTCCATCTCGAAGATGGAAATTTCAAAAGATACTAGAAGTTAGGGTGTAATCTTGATTGTTAGTGAACGCTCTAGTTCATATATACTGCCATTAAAAGTGTAGATCACAATAATTAAAAAAAAATTTTTTAAGATAAAACTTTGTTTAAGATCACTCACTGACTTTAAAACCAACAGTAAGCAACATTTTATTGGTAAAATAATCACCTGGTGCTAATTTAATGAACAAATCATCCGTATTCAATTGTTCTCCGGCATGAATTACGCTGCCACTACCACCAGCAACTTGCTCCATTTCAGCATTATTTGTATTATTCCCGACTCCAATCACTACAATCTTTATCCCTGCTGCCCGAAGCAACCTTCCTGCATTACGTGGGTTAGTATCAGAAGTACCTGTACTGAATAAAACAAGTTGCTTTGCAGAACCACTTCTTCCTTTAGCAAACTCGCTAAGAGCAGTCTGCAAAGCATTTGCCACATCATTTCCGTCACTGCTTTGAAGAGAGCCTTTCAGTCTATTAAGAAGGAATGGCTTACTTACTCCTTGGTAAATAGGCACCAATATCAAAGCTGATTTTCCATAGATACATATTCCAAAATTTTTCTCCGTTTTTGAAATAGAAGATTTTGACAAAATATCACGAACAATTTTAACTTGTATTGATAGAATATCTTCATCATTGAATGGTTGCTTTGCAGAAATCAGTATCATAATATCATCCTGTGATGGTTTATCTAAATTTATTTTCATTAAAATAAATTTTTTCCAAAAATTGCTTACCCCCTAAATACACATTATTTACACCCTAAATAGCCATCCTTTTTCAACAATAAAGTAAAAATATTTTCTAAATATTATTACATTTAACCCAAACTTGAAAGAAGGTTAAAAATAAACAAATTAGGAAGTCGAATAAAAAAAATAAAATTAAACCAGTTGTTTTAAAATAAAATCAACTCACTGTATAATCCAGCAAGCAATCCAGAAATAAACGGCATACTAACATGAAGGTCCATAGTAGCCAATACATGAGAGTCACTGGTAGCAATTCCTTGAATTTCCAATCTGTTTACACCTTCTCCAACAGCCACAACTAATATATCCAAGCCACTATTCTTCAAAAAATTAGATTTTTTATTTGCTTCTAAAAGATCCTTTACCTTCCCGGTTAAAAATAACACAACAATCTTTTTGTGATTTCTTCTTCTATTACCTTTGAATATTTCATTTTTAATATATTCTAAGGCACTACTAACATTTCTTTCATTACTTGTGAAAGAATCAAGTTTGTTTGAGATGGAGGAAACGTCATTGGTATTCAAATTATTGGTTAATGGAATAACGCTTGAGACATTTTTAGAAAATGCCACGATAGAAACATGCACTGCTTGGTTTGATATGTTGTAATTTTTGAGGTCAGCTGTGATAAAATCGCTGATATCTTTCTTCCATGTGGAAGAGAGAGTGGGTGTGGCATCGATTGCGTATACTATATCAAGGCCTTGATTAAATCCTAGAATATACATAGATTGGACAATTTAAAGGTATATAATAAATGAAAATACGGATTGAGATACATAATATTACACATATATGAACTAAAAAATAGACATGACAGCAGATAACTATGGGGTTTACAAGGTATAAAGAAAAAACAGTATATTAAAAATAAAATGTTGATTGGGTCTAACTGACAGAGAACATATGGTTTTTAAAGGATTGTTATATAACTTAATCTTACCACAAGGTTTAAAATCCACAACTTCAAGTTGAGTTAATCTTCTTTCACATTTGTACTTTTGGAAATGACAGAGAGAAGCAAATGTTTGACGAGTATTTGCACATACCGGGGAGTAAATCTTGCTTGTACATACTTGACATACACAAGTTACGGATCCATCAGAGCGTGCAAGACATACACCAAATTTACATTCCATAGTACAACCCCCTATATACAAAAAATTAAAATGCAAATTTAAACTTAGGATCAATTTTCTAACATTAACCCGTGAGTCTCAGGTTTTTGCCAAATTTCGCAATTGTACAAAGCTTCAAGCCAATTTTATTCCATAACAAATTTAAACTAAAAATTAAAATTATTTAAAAAAAACTTTCATAAAAAATTGAAACAATACAAATAATTTATTTTTGGATGAACTCCAAAAACGAGGTTTCTCAAATAAGAGTCTGCTTGTACTATAGTAAATTTTTTTATATACATCAGTAACAACTAAGGGGATAAAAAGCTTCTAGAAAACATTATTAATCTCACACATATACATGGGTCAAAGCCAAATTATTGGTATCATAAAAGCTCTCATGTTTTTCAAGCTTTGGTGGTGGTGGTGGTGGTGGTGGTGCTTGTAGTTTCTGTCATACCATTTTGAAAAACAACACAGAATCTTAGTTTTCTAAAAATATTCCAAAATTTTGAGTCAATAAAATGATATAACTGGACATATATGGATATATATGTCGGTATTAAATCAATATGCACAAGTTTTCACAATATGTGCATGTTTACACGACAAGTCAAGTGTTTGTTTATACAATACGTGTGTTTACAAAAGAATTGTGAATAACCACAACAGATAGTAAAATACACTTTGAACTAAATTTTAAGAAATATATATTAA
>JAUZNK010002003.1:0-11712 GCA_035046665.1 Euphysa ruthae
GATGTATAACGGGACCACAATGGAAATATTGTTGTGACAAACAATTTTTGTGCCTATCCTTGCCGCCATTTGTTTTTATCTTAGTGTTCTTTTATTTATTTATTTTTTCTGTTTTCTTGTAATTTTCATTGCTAATGTATATTTGTTTGTGGCAGAATAAATACTTACTTACTTTATTGCCAAGATAATGGATCCGTTCCACATAAATTTTTGTCCAAAATCTGCCATTATGGATTTTTTTTGTGGTAAAAAAAATCTAATTGGCCCAATGTAGTAAGTTTTACTTCAGACACAAAAATCATTAAAGGCAAGCTATGGGCAAAATTTGAAATTATTCTGATAATTTCTCTTTGAGTTATAATGCGCAGCGTTATTTATTGATACAATGGTTTTTGGCCTGATCGAATTTTCTTCTTTTTTTTTTTTTTGCGGTTCTGCTGATTTTTAAGTTTTAAAACTAAATCTCAAAATTATATTTTTGATTTTTGTCCTAACAACTGAGAGAGTGAATGAGAATGTTATAATTAACGTTGGGAACCAACAAATTGCTGAGGCAATATTTCCAGAGGGGCCCAATGGCGAGTTTTGGAGTTCTTAGAACCCCCATTTGCGCCTACGAAATTCGCTCCACCAAAAAATTCTACCAAATTGAGCTAGCGTTGCATTACGCAATGAGTTTTGCTCAAAAATTCAAAGGCAACATGGAAAGTAAATTTCCTCTGAATGTGGGAGTCAAACCCGTGAAATTTTGTTCAGTGTCAAACTTCCTACCACTGTGCCATCTCCACTTCATGTACGACCACCTTAACGCTTATAAAGAACATTTGTGGAAAAAGAGGCGTGAGTATGGTTTATCTGAATACCTTTAGCAATAAGCTTGCTATACAGAAAAAGTTGCGGTAATTCTGGTAAATGATACAAACATTTAATCAGGTGCCTGGAATAAGATGAGATGATGGAATTTCCTCTTTTCGATAGCAACACATTTATTAAAAAGGGAAAATAATCAATACGCGCAGTAACAATGCAGAAATGCAAAAAAATCAAAAAGGAAGCAAACCAGTGTGACTGATTCCTTTGCTGGTTTCAAAGAAAATGGCAGAAAAAACCCAAGTCTGTTTTTTGAGGCAATGTAAACCTAACAATAACTTTGTGTATAAGTAATGCATCTCAAAGGAATGATAACACGACCAATCATGTTGTTGTTTATATTTTGTTGTCATTCAATTAGGTACTTACCATAATATACAAAATAATAAACAAAATATTTCTTGAAGTAGTATCACCGCCCACACCACCTCCCCAACCTAAATATTATTCAAACTTATATTATCATTTTATAAAGTTAGAATTGCAATAAACTAAATTAAACGATAATGAACATGTCATATAAGCCGCATGCATCAACTCGTCGGTTTAAATCTTACTAAAACTCAGAAAAAAATGACTAAGGGTCCGTTGACCAAACGGCTAGTTCTAAAATATCACGGAACATATTTTTGTTGTATTGAAAATATTCTAGTTTTAAACAACAAAACAATTTTCAATAACAAAAAATTCAAATTTATAATCAATTTTCAATTTAAAAAAAAAATCGAAATTTGAATTAATTTTAAATTTAATATTTTTAATGTTACACAAAGTTAACCATTCTAATATTTCATGGAATTATTTCAACGAGTAAATAAAATTAAACAAATGGGTGTATCTAATTTACAGAACAGAGTGTTTAAATTACAGACCCGAATATCTAAAACTGCAGACTACAACGGAAAACATACTGACCGTCGGATTAAATTGTTAAACTACAAGATCCGGTCCTGAGTCCTGATGTTTTATAGATAACAAATAAAGCCAGGGAGTTTTGAACTATCTCATAATCCTTTGAAACTTTATCGCTAATATTCTGTTGTGCCAAACTCTTTTTTTTTGTTGTTTCTCCGATGTAAGATTTTCACAACTACACAAGTAGAAATCCTTAATAGGTTATGTAAAATCTATATTTTTATACAACAGTGAACTGTGAACTTCTGGAAAAAAGAAAATAGATCGAATAAAAATGGCACCATAGTCCCAGACTATGGGGGGTTTTCCGTATGTTTACGATTACCAAAGTCTTCATGTGTAATTTGTAATAAACAAAGTGTTTTTTTGTAGCTAACCAAAGTTTTCCAGTTCAATTAGCTGTAAAATTATGCAATGGAAAAAAAAGGAAAGGAATTTGAAAGCAATTTGATTGATCAAATTAAAAAAAAAAAAAAGCTTCAGCACTGAAGCATAATTAATAACTTTTCGGAATGTATTTGCGAAAAAACATTTGAAATTGAAATAAAAAAAATAAAAAAAAAACTGTTACAAACAATAATTAATGTTACAAAAAGGTATAGGCTAGTAATATCGCCAAAGATAATTCGCAGTAAAAAAAAATGAAATTTTACAAGGAATTTAATTATTTAAATATACCTGAATCAAATAGATAACACTCTTCCCATAAATCAGATACGAATTCAACAGCGCGATAGCTAATTGTAACTAATTAGTCTTTAAAGTTTTTTGGTTTTAAAAATTTATGATGTTATTTTCGTCGTTAATTTGTTGACCTTTTTATTTTTGACGATATTTCTGTGTTTTTTAAGCCGAAATTTGTGTTTAGCTAAGCTGAATTAGTTTTTATAAACTAATATTTGTAAATTCAACTTTAAAAAAATAATTATCTATATAACGTATATTTCATTTTAATAATAAATATTAGGCCGAGCGTATTTATACCGCATCGAATTATATGCTATACAGCTCAATATAAAACCGCATTAAGCGAATTTAATTCATATTTAATACTTTTAACTGCATTTCAACTCTTAAATTCAAATGAGAGAATCTATGGGTTTGTATATCTTACAGCCAAAATACATGCGTGCACCAAACGCGTCCACTGAGACGTAATTAGTTCAACTCAGAACGCATTTGGTTCCTCTATGTATTTAAAAAGAATATTTAATCACTTATATGCTTATTCAAAATTTCTAAAACTTTCAGCAAAAGTTATCCATAAAAAGATCTTACAGGAAATTCAATAAAAGCAAACTTTCATGATTTTAATGTAAACTGCTTTAATAGAAACCTGCTGAATTCTAGTGACCTAAATGGTACTTTTTCGAACATGCTTTAAACTATTGCTATTTTCAATAGAAAGAAATTTTATTAAAAAGGGTTATCCCAGTTAAAAATGGCAGAGTCATTTCAGAAATAATGAGCATAAATTTGATTCGTATTTTATTACTATAACAAAGTAATAGTTACCTTAGGTTAAAAACGTTTATGATGGATACTATACAAAAAATTGAGTGCATCACATCGGAAATTACCAAAAACAATATGTTTGAAGAACTAAGTTCTTACAAAAGCTTGGAAAAGTGTATGCATGGGATGAGTGTTTCATCGGTACAATTTGGGAGCGCATGCCGAAAATATACATTATTTGGCCAGTTAGAATTCGGAGTGTTTGACGCTGCTGCAAACTTCACTATTTGGCGTAAAACATCAATACTTATACTTGAGGAGCTTAAAATGATTCTTGGTTGATATTTAACACGAAATTTCCAGGGTTTGAATCAAGTCTGCATCAAACTTTCGATTTATTGAAATAAAGGTAGCAAAAAACATCGTCGCAAAGTGCTACGCGGCAGAAAACACAAAAAAAAAAAATATTGACAACACCGCAGAAAAAAAATTATATTAAACAGATGTTTTTAATATATATTTTGTGGTATTTAGTAGGTATTAGGTTTATATTTCATAAATTCTTTGGTGTTTATTTTTTATTTTTAGTCAATTTGTTTTTTCTTTTAACGTTTTTTCAAAATAGCTATTTTCGACACCCTGGCCATAATATCTCAAAAACCGTTTGACCGATATTGATGAAATTTTTCAGCAAATGTTCTTTATAGTATGAACTGTGCTTTAATAGATTAATATTTTGAATTTAGGGTCTAGACTTAGATTAATGTCGACTTTTGTAACAAAAAAATATTTGCCATCTTTAAATAAGTGAACCGCAGACATATTTTTTTTTTTTTCATAATTTTGCAGCTATTAAAACACTCCTTAGCCATCTATTTTTCGGAATACAAATAGCTTTAATAATAACTTTTACGGTTATATCTATTTTTTTTTGCCAGCTTTTGATTGATTGCTTTGTTCGATGATGAACATTATAATTCGAAAAAAGATCTGAATGATCTTATTATCGAATCGGGCAGTGGCTTAATTCAAAGCTCCCATATGTGCTTCGACATCAACCGATAACGAAAAAAATTTTTTTGTTTGTTTTCGCTCTCGAGTGGATTTGAACCCACGACATTTTCCATTACAATGTAATATTATCGGAAAATGTGCTACCGCTAGGCCACACTTCCTTGACTGAATGCCATTTTAATAGCAGTTTTTTGCGGTTACCATAGCAACTGGGTACCAATTTTGAATTTTCTATTAATTTTAATTACTCAAATTAACATTATAGTTTTGGTTTTATAGTCTTGGTTCAAATCAATGTTAAAATTTCAATTTAGGGTGTGGGGGTGTAGGGGGCTTCCCCCTTAAATTTATATGTAGTCTGAGAATTCTTCCTACAGATGTTCATGCTAAAAATATGGGAAAGCACTCCTAAATATATTTTTTTTGTGAGAAGTGTTTAGGTTTCGGGTCTGTAAATGTTGAGTTCAGGTCAGTAATTTAACTATTCGGGTCTGTAGTTTAGACACTTTATTCGGTAAATTAAATACACCCATTTGTTTCAATTTATTTACTAGTTGAAATAATTCCATGAAATATTGGAATGGTTAAATTTGTGTAACATAAAAATAAACTAAAATTTAAAATTGATTCTAATTTCAATTATTTCTTTTAAAATTTATTATAATTTCAATTTTTTTTTTGGTCTTAAAAATTTATCAATTTCAATTTTTTATTATTGAAAATTATTTTGCTTAAAACTAGATTATTTTCAATACAAAAAAAAAATTTTGTGATACTTTGGAACTGGCCGTTTCGTACACGAACCACTGAGGTTAGAATTTTACTTTTGAGTGAATGTGGTTTGGACATGCGGGTTTCCATTATCTAAATATCATACCTTGAAACAACAAACAAAAAGTTAGGTTTTAAAAGTTTTTTACTACGAAAACAGTTGAGTTTGTTTTCTATTTTTCTTTCTGTTTTTGACTGTTTTTCTGTCAAATAGTGTTCGCACTGTGATATCTCTGACGGTTGATTAAAATTTATTATTTAGCTTGATAAATAATTAATAATTACCTGCTAGAAGAAGATGGTTGAATCTTTCAAGAAGAAAAAAAGTTTTCGTAAGTATTTGGATTATTATGTATAATAATAATAGCTAAACTTTTTTGCCAATTTTTTAAACTTCAATTTGCTACCAACAAAGAAAAAAACAAATTAATAAGCCAAAAATATTGTGGAATACCTTGAGAAGGTTATATGGGGATAAATTTCTAGGTATTAAATGAGTGAGTTAATTTTGCATGGATGGGGAATCAACAAATTGCCGAGATAATATTGCCAGAAGGGCCCATGTGGGTAGTAATTTCCTAGAAATGTCAAATGTCTTTTTAGAGATCTTGGCTGCTAATTAACTTTCTTATAAATGAAACAACAAACATCAAAAATTGTATTGAAAATTTTTTATCCAAAATTCTACGAATGATACGTAGTGTTAAAACATGAGTTCACTGCAACATGGTACTCCATCATATAATTATTTACTATTGTATTCAAATAGTTTGTATATTTATAAATTTCTATCCTTCTATCCATTTATCATTCCATCCTTTTATCATTCCATCTTTATCCAGTTTATCCTTCTATCATCATTTCATTATTACACAATAATAATAATTGTCAAGAACTATCAAATGGTGTCACCGCTTTGGCCAATTTTTCTGTATGAGTGACACCATCCAACTCAATCTGTCGTTTTTAAAAAATAATTTTTAGTTTTTAATTAATAGTATAATTTAATTATAAATATTTAATTTTTTGATGTGGGATTGTTTTGAAAAATAAATTATTATTATTTATTATTATTAATAAAAATCTAATAATAATTCAACATATTTCCAACATTTTTTAACGTGGGGCCAACAATTAGCTTCAAGCTATTTATTTCAGAAGATTCCCATAGGTTTGGTTCTGGTGTACTTAGAGCTCCTTTTTGAGCTTACGGTAAAGAAGGTCATTGGTTCTGAGATGAGTTCAAACCCACAGCTCTACTTACATTCTTCTAGTTCTAGCATTATATCTTTCTATCATTTCATCTTTGTGTGTCCTTCAACCATTACATCTTATATGATTTCATCCTTTTTCAATCTGTCTGTCATTACATCTTTCTATCTATCATTCTATCCTTCCATCCTTCTATCATATCATCATTATATTAGGACTATTAATGATTTTTTTTTTTACAAAAAAATAAATTGATGATTCTTATCTTACAGAATGACATCACTTTTTATGCCTGTGTTCGTGATTTAAAATTCACTACTGTTAGGTTTGGAAAAAAGCAGTTTGTTAGCGATAGATTGGTTAATAACTATATTAAACGGAACAAAGATGTTGCTAATTATACCTGGATTCAAAAATACCAACATTATTGGGTTTCATTATGAGATTCTAAAGTATGGGAAAGCATATTTTAGAATTTGAGTTTTATCCTTAGATACAAATTTACAGTTTTTAATGACCATCTTACCAGTATTTGGGAAGGAAAGAAGTTAAGTGCAAAATCGAGTTTGATCGAATTTGTGTGCTATGGAAAACTCAATAAAGAAATTTTCTTTCCCAAAAATAAGACCTGCATTGATAATAGTGAATGAAGTCCATGGAATGGCAATCCTGTATAAATAATTATAATACTTTAATGCCTTTTTGAGAGTCCTCTATATAACTTTTTAATATGTATCAGAATGTGTCTCTTTTTCAGAAAAAATAGTATTTTTTGTGTTGATTTGCTTAAAACCATAACTTGTCATGATAATATGTTGTTTGCTTTATTTTCGTATTATTTATTGATAAAGCAGGTAATTTCAGAGGAATTACCCTGTCTTTTTGCCATTAAGTGAAAAATTTATTTGCTTAAAACCACATCTTAAATTTCTGTAGCTCTTTATTCATTTTTGCGAAAAGTTATTTGTTTTGTTTTATTTTTTAAATTTAAAGCAAGGTTTGTATCATTAAAAGCCTTACTGGATGGCTACTGCTTGTCTTTTTGCAAGTTTCTTTTTAATCTGTTAGCATTTGTTAAACTCCCTACTTTGACTTTAAGTAACAGACAGAACAGAGGGGGAGGGTGGAGCAAAGGACAAGGGGAGTGGCATAAACAAGCAAACCAATACAGAGGGGGAGAGTGGAGCAAAGGACAAGGTAAACGGGCCAGACAAACAGAACAATAACCAGATAGAGGGGTAGAACATGAGGACATGGACAAATAACTGACAAACAAAAGGGTAAAACATAGGACAGGGGATGGCTACAAACAGCAAACTAACAGAAGGTAGGAACCAAAAAAAATGACTAAACCTAACGGTGCAACTAGCTATGAATAACACATAGCTGAGTAAACAAAGGCCAGAGCCAATAGCGCTAATAACAACTCTAACATGCACCTTAAATGTGGAGACAAGCTGCAAATAATGCCAGCTAAATGTGAAAGGGGGCATAAGTATATGAAAACATGAAATGCAGCTCAGAATTACTTACTAGAAAACAGTGGTTTGTGAAACTTTGACACAGCAAGTAACAAAAATAAAAAATGTAAAAACCTAATCAAAATTCAAGGACATATGTCCAACCAACAAAAACAAACCTAAGTTTGTTTACAAAAGTGAGCATAACCTGATTCAACTTTATGGCTGTGTACACTGACTGCAAAAAAGCAAAACTTCCCTAACCGTCTGATAAAAGTTCATCAATGTGCATGTATTGAGCAGTCAATGTCATTAATAATGCTTTCAAAGTATGTTTTGTAAGACAATAAATGCTGAAGCTTCAAACCATGATGTGAACCATTTACAAAATTCTCGATAAAAATCCAATTTTGCATCACCAACATTAACAGCATTACTCAAATTGTTTGGACTAAAGCGCAGATTGGAATTAGCAATGGTCCACCACGTCAATATTAGTTTTAAAAATGACGATACGTTTGTTCTTTCTGGAATGTAACTTTGACATGCAGCAATAATT
The DNA here is from genome assembly GCA_035046665.1 of Euphysa ruthae. Taxonomy (NCBI): domain Eukaryota; kingdom Metazoa; phylum Cnidaria; class Hydrozoa; order Anthoathecata; family Corymorphidae; genus Euphysa; species Euphysa ruthae. The sequence goes on from JAUZNK010002003.1 coordinate 8,257, forward strand.
GTCTCGTGGAAAATGACTAGCGTTAACTGAACGTTTTGTTCATTATTTCCACGATGTAAAGATTTGTATATTATTTTATGAGCTTTTCTTAAATTTGCAGATAGGTGTTGATTTTTGTCATATAAACTATGAATGTCACGCCACGAAATAAAATCTGCAAGAGATAAAATGCTTGTGTCAACAACTGTAAAGTTAAATTCAGGAAAAACAAATTTTTTTCCATTTAATGAATTGTTTTTGATATTTTTAATGAGGTGCACTGTGTCAAAGAACAAATAAGTTTTATTTTTGAGTCCTGGATATTTGATAAAAACAGATTCTGTATTTCCATATACATCAAGCAGCTCATTAAATACATTTACATTTGCAGAATGATTGTCCGTGACAATTCCTCTGATGTTGTATCCTAATTTAACGAGGTCTGATATTGAATTGGATCGTTCGTTTGCAAGCCATTTACCACTGATCGATTTCTCTGCGGAAGCCTTTATAACCAGTGGTATACTTTTCTTTAATCCGACAATCATCATTACAACGATGCATTTGTACAACCTGATTCATCCGCACCAACATAAATTCCACCACTATATTGTGCAAACTTTTTTAGGTACATTTCATCAGCCATTAAAATACATTCAGCAGGTATTTTATCTAAATATAAAAGAAACTTAGGATTAACAAAAAAAAACAACTCATATACAATCCATATTTAGAAGATCTGTACTCCTTTAAGGAACTGGTAGCAAGTGCACCGTATCAAGTTTATGATGTGGTTCCAGAAACAATTGAATGTGTTGGGCAAGTGAAAAAATTTTTGGGAACTCAACTTCCCAAAAAAATCAAATAATACAAAGGAACCAAAACATCATTATCAGGAAAAAGGTAACTCACAGAGAAAATTATCAATTCCATGGAAAGTTTTTATTGTATATCAATTAGAAACAATAAAAACAGCTTGTATTCCATGGAAAAAGCAGTAGGTGCGATATTGTGGCACTGCACCGACTACGATGACAAATAACATCACCACCAGTTTTGCCCTCGGACCAAAAGTAGCTGGTGTAAATTTCAAAAGGACAAAAAAACTGGCAAAATAACGCACAAGAATGCATTCCAATATGGATCAATATTATCGTCAAGCCAATTTTTGACAGTTTATCATCCAATTAATTATTAAGGAAAGTGTTTATTTACATTGTAAAACAAAAAATTAAAACGAATCGGTGAATAACGTTATTTGGGTTAAATTTCCCAAAACTGTATTTTGTGCATCGCTCAGTCCTAAAACTTGGAGCTAATTTAGCAGTATTTGAATATAATGAAGGTTGTACTGGAATAAGAAAAGTATTTGATCGTTTTGCCATCAATGGTTTTTGTACGACCAATACTTAACTTCGTGTGACAAATTGAGAAATGCAAAGATAGCAAATAAATACATAGAAACTGGGTTAGAGTTAACGAATGAGGGAATTTGAGGAGAAAATATGCTGACGCGGCTAAAATAACTGGAATTTTTGGAAAAAAAAATATTTGCTTTTACAACACAGATAGCAATTCCAATAAAAAACTATTAAATTATAACTTTTGTTGCTTTTTTCTATAGTATCCACATTAAGGGTGCGCTGATATTTTAATTCTAATCTGTCGTTCCGCAAAGTGTGGCCCTATGTAAACATTTATAGACGGCGTATGCACGTGGATAAATACGCCAAACTGGTGTTAGTTAAGCTGAATACAGATAATTAAACAAACGATATACAAGTTGGAGAACTTATGTGATAATATGAAATTCTTTTGTTCGCCAACAAATATTAGGTATGGCGCCTAAAATTAATTAAAGAATATTAAGGCGTATCAGGAAAAGTTTGAAATTGCCCATCCTTTTTTTCGAAGAAAAAATATAACTACCTTTATCTAATAATGTTTTTGATGCTGTCAGTGAATTCACACCACCTTGCTGTAGTTTTTTCAACAGAGATAATGATGATAAAGGTAACTTTTCAAGTGCTAATCTGTAATCCTGTGTATACCGAAGAAGAAGAGAATATCGAATAATTCCAGGTGAATAGGGTGGACGACTTTTGGGTTTGTAGTATTGCCTTTTTTGAAGTTCGTCTAATATTGTGTAACAATGTTCTTCAGAAACGGTTTTGACGTAAAAAGGAAAGTTTTCCAGCATACTAAATTTGCTGAGTGTAGCATTATGTCCTTTTGTAAACCAGGATGGTAATTTTCATGTTTCACATTAATTAATTAAGTTAAAAGTTAACTAAGGTTTAGTCAGACATAGATTTATTCCAATCTAAGATCAACTGTCCTACAAATAAATCTAAGCTCTTTTATATAAAAGCATAAGAAAGTGCATACTCCTTAGAGTATAATATATTGCTATAATTACAAATTATTATCCAACTAATTATGACATGTGCATGAGTTAGTTGATTTTTTAACTAATTGCTTGAATTTAACGATGTTTCCAAAGTTCATATTTCAATGTAATCATTACAGTAATGTTATAGGATTTCCATTGTAAAGCAGCTGTACGTGAAGATCTTTATCAACCTTGATGGATTGACTAGTTACTAAGTCAAAATCTAACTTGTAAAATACCACAGAGTCTGGGTTCATTGTGCACTGGAATCCACTGGGACAATTTCTGTCTGATATATCCCAAAAATCATTAATAGTATCCTTGCCTATAATTGGTCTTCTTGGAAGGTTCTCAGTTTGGGTTACTTTCTTGGTGGTGCAGATGGTCGACACAAAGTTGATGGTCGTTTCAGAGTTTCGCTGGAGTGAATTTTAGGAAGAGGATTTAATTTCCAGTCAAGTTTAGTTTTTTACCTTTTGTAATACAATTTTCTTCAAAATGTTTTATGCATAACACTGGGTGTTTTGATGGGCTTCCACTGCTCTAGTAATGCAGGTCTATCAAAAGAAAATGTAAATATCGACAATTTTTTATCTTTCAAATTTTCACAACCCAGTTTTACCATAATTGATATCAAACTTATAAAAATAAGTGTGGCAAGGCTAAACACAACCACTCATAAGCCCGCCATATTTTAAATAACGGCCTGTTAGAAAAAGGCCGAAAAATGTGACATATCAGGCTATATTCTTTTAGTAGGACGCGACACAACTAACATACAAAATAAAATTTCCAATTTTATTTTTTTGGCAAGAAACACTTTTCAAAACAAGATTATAAAATATATTAAAGCAATCTTTGTAATTTTTTTACACATAGTTTATATCAACACACTGAACAGTTTGTACAAACATTTTGGTTTTTAGATCATTTTTTAGCAATTATTAGCCAAACTTTTATTTGGAGTATTTTCTGAAGGGAAAAAAAAAGAAATTTTGTTGCTTAAAGCTTCTTAACAACTAAAAAAAAAAAAAAAAAAAAAAAAAAATAGAATTCATCAACCAAAAACTCAAAAAACTCAATGC
>JAUZNK010002004.1:0-11710 GCA_035046665.1 Euphysa ruthae
AGCACAGTAACACTGTACAGATTGCACAGTCTGGACACTCGAAATATCAAAATTTTAATAATGAAGTATCAATTGATACACGGACCACTACGAATTGTTCCACGGACCCCCAGTGGTCCGCGGCCCACAGGTTGGGAACCACTGCCCTAGATGATATCGTTACGGATCACATAGACAGTAAAATCTTTGGGTGTTTGACAGACTTAGAAAAAGTAACCGTATAGTGATACCATCATGTGTTATTAGGGGCATTAGAAAAATGTTTTCCTGAAGATAATGACAAGTATGTAAATTAAGAAGAAGGAAAAAAAGAATAAAATAAACAAGTAATTATAACTATCTGCGTTTCTAAACGAAAACATGCAACTTGCTGAAAAGCTTTTTAAAATAAAGCTGTTTTAGCTTTTTATTTTTTCATTTAGTGCTGTTTTTGTGTGTGTTTTCATAGAACTGTGTACAAATATTGTTGGGACAGCATTTGATTTCAGTATTCGTCTCTGTAATAGCCCATTCTAATGAAAATGCATAAAATATTATATACCTTACGCAAATTCGTACGCCAACCATCAATACACATTTGAATTTATTTCCGTCTACCAGTTTGAAAGTATAACCTGTGTTGTAGTTTTGGGATAATCTACTATTCTTATTTGTTGATGAAAAACTTTATAAAAACATTACTTTCAGATCACGTTGGAAACAGTTCTCTTCGAAATGCAGTTGTCATAAACTCAAATGTTTTTCAGATGGTAAATTCTGACGTTCAATGTGACGAGAACATGGGATTCGCGCGCTGTATAGTATAATGATGGACGAGCCGTGCAAATATTATTGAAGTATCCATGTTAAATCTTTCTTTGCGGAATTGCGACTGACCCTTTCCCAGATACTCAAGGTAATGTATTGGTGTGCTGAAATTAAGTGTGATTAGGAATTATCGAACGTGGAACCATGAATCGCTCAGTAAGTTCTGCCAAATACTCGTATTACTACTGATGGCTGGCGCGTTTATCAGGGGCTGGCCAATCAGCATTTCAACTTTGTAGACCCCAACGATCCAGAAGTACATAAAAATTTTGTTGAGGGTAACTGAGCACTCATCAAGGCAATGTACCGATCAACTGAAGAGACTTCGCTTTGGGATACGTGCCTCTATAAGTTTTGTTGGCATCGTGCACATAACGGAAACATTTTGATGAATTTAATTTGTTGGATTCGACATTATTATCTTGTTTATAACTTTATTATTACTTTTTCTCTAGCTTTGTTTATTAATAAACGTAACCATGAAATGTAAAAGTTTTACATTTCATGGTTAGCGGACTTCCATAAAATTTATTATGAAGATAATTACTTAACAGCTAGTCAAATAAAAAGACACAAAAACTAACCTACACAGCTTTATACCCTGGTAGCAATAAACAAAATATACTTTTGCACCTCGGCCTTAACAATACTTGATGAAAAAACTATTACAGCAGATAAAAGCTCTTCCATAGAGACAAGACTTAGCTGGGTTTTTAACTACCTATGGTAATAAATAAATGGTGGACAATATCTAATTCCAAAGAACGCTTTTCACCTAATATTCGAGGAAATGTAGTTCTCTTTTATGACAGTAAGTTGGTTGCGAAACCATATGTCTTCACGCCTAAATTGTATAAAGAATGAAAACTTATATCGCCTTAAAACATTTTAAACGGTGTAGTGTGATGCTTGAGATCAAATCAATACTTAACAGGGTGCGTCATAACCTCTTAACCGAGGCTGCTTAATTTATTTGCGATCCAGTTAATCTATATTTTATAAAAAAAATAGAAACTCTATTTATATAGATACTCTACTCTAATAGGTTTGTTTTGTTGTTTGATGAATTTTTTTTCAGTTTTTTCTACAGATATAAATAAATTATATAGAATTACGATAATTCTCATATGCGCTAGTGATGTATGTAGTGTTAACATAAAAAGTTTCCCATTCTTGTGACCCGGTTTCGATTTCCGGCCAGCGCATAATTTTTGTTTTACTTTGAGCACAATATTTTCTAATTTTTAACTTTGTTTTGCCAACAAGATTTTCATGCTTTCGCAAACCTTTATATTGATTCCTTTTATTGAAATAAACGATGTCTTATCATTCATGTAGAGAGACAATAAATAATTTTCAGCACTCCCACAACAAACCCATTGACTGTAGCTTAACACTATCATATTCTTTGTCACCTATTCCTTTAAATATTTGAACAGCAGATGGAGCACGACGAAAAACGTCTAAGAGTAAGATTCTTGATCTGATCTTTAAAAAAATCTTTGCAATAGCAATTTCGCTAATCTACAACTGAAATAATCTATTTGGACTATGGAAATGGCAAGAATTGAAAGTGATTGTGGCTTCACTAAGTATCAATGACATAAAAAAGGCCCTCATTGGGCTTCACGCATATACATGAAACGAATGTTTCAGCATTTTTTAGGAAAAGTAAACAAACGCGCTTCAAAATTCTTAAGACGAATGAAAGCCTTGTAAAGTCATTTAACGATCTTGGGATATATCGGATGAGCTTTTTATTAGTCTAGAAAAATTTATCTGCCAGTTATATGGATACAATGTGAGAGCTATAAAAGGCCTCATATTTCAAATTATGATAGAAGCATGACACTTGGTCAGAATGTTCTTCACAAAATTTTAAACAAAAAATTGAGGGAGACACTATTGTAGGTTGTTCGGATGATGACGTCAGCATTTTTTTGGATAAAATATAATTTTTTTTTAAACATAAACAATATACATTCCATTGAAAAGGAAATTCTATCCTAATTAACTTTTATCAAAAGGCTACATGTTGAAAATGACCACTTTTCATCATATTAAACTTTTTAACAGTAATGACGTCATCACTTTTGCAGGAAAAATGTTTCTTTTCAAACCTAGCAAATCTATAGATGGCTGGAACGGGAATTAAATCAACTTTTACAAACAGGCTATATGCTAAATATACGTTATTCTTGAGATATTTGCTGAAAAACAAAGTATAATAACTAAACGGGCAACATAAAACATAAAAGGGCAAATTCTTACTTGCATTGCAATAAGGCTTTTTTCACATGTTGTTCAAGAGCATCTTCTGTAGGTGGAATAGCTTCAACTCCTCTTTTCTTCTTCGTAAAAAGTTTTGATGACCTTGTTTGACGTTTTTTAATGAGCTAGTTTAGACTGAAACCTTTGATAAACTGGTTGCCATCATAGCCATATTTATCGAATTAACTGAAACAATGTTGTTTGAAATCATTTGAAACAGCTCTGTTTTGTTGTCATCATGCTTCACGAATTCTTGAAACTTTGTGTGCAAGGGTGTATTTTTTCTTTCTAAAACTCTTACTCCATCTTTCTCTCGTTTCTCCTTTGATACTGTTTGGATAATGCACATCAAAAACAACATCTAATCGCTTTAAACCAAACGCAAATCTTTCAAATTTAGAAAATTTCTCTACTTCACAATATTTACCGTAAGTTTTAGAAATCCTTTGTTTGGCTAATACATTCCAAAGCTGCTTCAACTTTTATTTTCAATTCGACGTTAGGTTTAAAATTGGGCTCAAAAAACTCACTCAATATGATTTTGTCAAACACTTCCGTATTTTTCCATATTCTGACATATGATATTCGTGCTCAAAGAAGTTTTCTAGGTCAACATTTCTTGATTAGCTTGCAACATAAAGTCTTGGGTACAACTGTTGTTCGGACGTTAGATATTCCAACAACACCCCATCTACCTTTATTAGTATGTTGTACTGCTCGTGAGCTTGGCCTATTCCGATATTTGAGAATACTCTATTACTTTATTTTTTACTGTGACAGCATCTAGTGCAAATTTGACAGATACATCTGACTTCTCGTGTGGCGTTGAATTTAGACCGTTGAGAAAAATTGGTAGCCAACGAGAGTAGTTACACGGTGTAAAGAAAATATCCATGGTGTAATTACTTTGAGTGGTCATATTAAAAGGTCAAAATCATCAACTCGAAGGCTTTTTATAAACATAAATAACAATACTTTGAGGTCAATCACTGTAAACCATTAATAAGCATTTGTTGACTTACTTTTTTTGTCGCTCTTCCATTCTTCATATGAACTGAACTGTTTTTGTTCTGTAAATGCTGATTTGGACGGATAAACTAAAGATGCTAAGGATATATCAAATTAGATTTTTTTAGATATAACCAAAGAGGTTTTAATTTGGTAAACAAAACCAAATATCTATTTCAAAATTTTATACAATCAATTAGATTAAAGTTTAAAAAAAAAATATATATATATATATATATGTAATAAAAATTGAAGTACATCTAGGAAAATAATTTTAGTTTGATTTCTATATAGCTTACTTCTCGTAATTTAATTCAACGTAATTTAAATTTAAAATGCATTAAGCTCCTTGTTGAATGAAACCCTTGTAGAAAAGATTTGTTTTTAAATTTGGCATGACGTCATCACATAATATTTCGTTAGTCATATTTCTCATGCAATATTTCAACACCATGACGAAACTTATTCTTCAAGTTTTTCCAATTCAGTTTTATCATTGACAACTCCTATTCCCATACTATAAGCCGAGTCAATAATAGTTTTACATATACCGATCATTGGGGTATTCTTAAAACCGCTATCCTGTCCTTTAACTTTAGCTATTTCGTATACCTGTCTTAAAGACACCGTTCCAGCTACTTCATGTCCTATGAAAGAAAAATTTTTCTTTTAAAATAATAAGATAGATCTAGATCACAAAAGAACTTTTATCAAATCTATTTAAAAACTCCAGGGACAAAATTTCTGCAGTGGGCCTTTTAAGACAGCAAGCTAGTGACAACGGTCCTCTGGATAAGTAGTCTTCAAATTAAAATCTAGAAGTAAAATAAAAAAAAACCTAGTTTCCAACCAAACTTTAGTCTGTTTTAAAATCAGACCCTGGTCACAATAACATTTTTAAATTAGCAGACATGTCAAAATCATCGACAATAGTATTCCCCGACTGTTATGTTTTGGGGCCCTGCGCTCGATAAACATCTAAAAAAAAAAAAAGATACAAAATTTTGGCAGAATAGGAAAGTTTTAAACTTTTGCTTGAGAGAAATTGAATAAATTAATTTTCAGACAAAAATGGAAATATTTCAGGCCTGATGTAACGCCAGTTTATGCACAAATTTTAGCAAAGTATATTTAAATTATAAAACCTTCAAACTTACTGACATAAATCTAATGTCACACAAAATTTTAACAGAATCATAAAATAATTTTTCCAACAAAAAAGACTTTTTCGGACGAAATTTGACACCTTTTATTGCCTAGACCTAATAAAATTTTCCGAAATAATCAGAATTTTATTTTAGTTAAATTTTATTTTATTTCATTAATCATTTTTTAAAATGTCTAGTAAACTGTCAGAACAAAAAAATATTAAAAATTATGCAAAAATAGGAAAAGAACCTAAAGTGGTTTTTAGGGAAAATGAAGAAACATGACTTCGGGATTAAAGAATTTCCCTAATGTCCATAATATCAGTCAATAAATTAAAATTAAAAAAATTTTTTTTTTTAGCAAAATATACCCTACTTTGACTCAGAACCAAAAATCAATAAAACTTTTTAAAATCTGAAAATGTTACTTGTTGTTGAGCTTTTTTATGGTGTAAGAAAAAAAAGATGGGAGAATGGGGCTTGGATGCAGCACAAAATTTTGTAAAAAGGTCATTTTAAAAAATTTTTAGTTTAGACTAAGCAGAAGCATAATTGATTTATAAATTGAGTCATTTGTTTACAAATAACAATAACACTTTAAATTGAAGGCGAATACGAATTTTGGATTTTTATAGATTACCAGTGCTTAATTAATTTTATGACAGTGCAAGGAAAAGATTAGTACCTTGATCTGCTACAAAAGATAGGAGGTCTATTACATCGTTTAACATCTTTTATGTAAATGAAGCCTACCTGGAAGTTTTGCTCCCTTTTCTATACCAGCTGCTGATTTCAAAAAATATGATGCTGGTGGTTGTTTAATGGTCATCTCATATTTTCCATTCTAAAAAAAATATATATATATAATATATAATAAATATATATAAAATCATAAAAAAAAAAAAAAAAAAATATATATATATATATATATATAATAGTAGTGGTATCGCAAGAAGGTTAAAAAGATGAAATTTAGTTTATAAGTGTAAGCCTTGCAAAGATGATAGTGTATTTCCAGTTTCAATGATTTAAAGAAGTGGCTCCTCAGAGATAGTCGATAACTTCTATTACTTAGGTTACACGTTTGGTAGTGAATGTGGTAACAAGAGTATTTTTATTTGTAGAGTAAGTTCTGCCTGGAAAAAATGATTTCTTCTCCGCTAACTAGTAGATTTTGTAGACTCATAATTTGAGTAAGACTGCATGAAGCTTTTGTCAGAAGTGTTACGTTTTATGGAAGTGAAACATAGGCAATGATACAAATGGTTAGGTGGCAGTGCAACAGCAGCTTAAGAGACAAAAAGTTCAGATGATCTACTCATAGCATCAAAAAATTTTATTCAGACCAGAAGGTTCAGTTCGACACACCACTTGAAGAGAATGGAGGACAATAGCTGAGTAAGAAAGTGTATAGACATGATAAATCTGGGAGCAAAGACCAGAGGTTGACCAAGAAAGAAAATCGCAAGAGGTAATAAAGACCTATTTGCAGCAGAAGGTTTTAAGTTTAGACCTAACATTGTTTACATCAGGTTGGAAGAAGGCTATTAATATATTCCATCTACCAAATTTTGGTAAATGGACACTAAACCAAGAATCTTGACAATGAGCCTCATCTGTCTACAAAACTTCCCATAAAAGATAGACAAATGGGTGCTTATTAGCACATTGTAATGAATATGGATGAAATGTATATGAACGATATGTGAAATTCACATATGGACTTACGGAGATAAAAAATGTATGGCTCTATAACTTTATATTTTAAATTATAGAAATAATGCTCAAAACTTTCCGAAATTACTAAAATTTCAGTGTGACTAACGCAAAATTTTTTATAAAATTGGCAAAATATAAAGTAATCACAAGCAATACCTTAAAACATCGAACAAAATAATATCTTAAAACATTGAACAACATAAAAAGTAATCACAAACATTATCTTGAGGAATCGAACAAAATTCCAGTAAATTTGGGAAACGGAAATTAAAGACTTGAGAATTCGTTAAATATACTCGGTAGTGTTATGAGAACTCGTTAAATCTACTCGTTTGTGTTAGGAGAGTTTTATTATTCTATTTTTCCGCATAAACTTCCAAAATCTGTTTACCGAAATTTTTTAAATGTTATAATATTGGAACATAGAGATATAATTTAATCAATCGAAAAGAGGGAGATCCACTAATCTTTGAGAACATAAAACTAAAATTTAAAAAGGGGGTTTGAGCTATGTGATTCCAAATCAGAGTACAACACAGCTTTGCGCATACTGATTGGCGATGAAATAATATAAATAAATATTACGTGTCGTGCATTTACGCCCTTCACCACCTGGTTGTTTTTTCTGTTCAAGGTGGGGGATAAATTGTTCTATTGCTATTATTTCAAAAAAAGCATTGTATCAAGCACAAATAAAGAAGATAAGTAGCGTAAAAAAACAATCATAAAAAGTATCTCAACAAAAAAATTTTTATAAAGGAATTATTTTATTTCAGATATATGGCTTAAGCAAAAAAATACGTAGGCTACTTGATTTCCACTACGTACCAACCCTTCCAATATCTTAGTTAAGGTAGATTTTATTTGTATAAAAACACAACTTGGCCATTTTAATGGTGATTCAATCTGGAAAAATTTTTTTTTTCTTTTAAGTTTCGGTTATGTGAAAATAAAACTCTGAAACAAATAACTACCATGGGCTACTGCATTTATTAAAAGATTTATCGCACATTCAAGGTTAATCTCAATTTGCAAACCACATGTTTGCGAGAAATGTGAAGTTTCACAAAAATAGATATTACTGAGCAACGCAATGGCATTATCTTATGTGAAACTTATTTCTTAATTTAAAATTTTTCAAGGGATGAAATCTCAAGATAAAATATAAAAAATTGAGTGATCACAGTTACAAAACAAGAGCTCACTTTTTAAATTTGGTTGAGGGCAACAATTTAGAGCCTTTTAAACATAACCCTCCATTTGAGTAAGTGTTTTTTAAATGTGGTAAAATAAAAGAACGGTGCTTAACGGAAAAGTATGACATGATTTTGCAATTTAGAATTTTAAAGAAAAACATCTGACATCAGAACTCAAAAAGTAAAAGTTAGGATCATATATAGAGAATGTCTACTTATAAATATTTTAGCTTTCACTGTCCACCCTGAAGAAGATCTTACATGCCCAACGCCCTAAATTAGCATGAAAATTGTTAGACATTTCAGCCCACCTTTAATTCATCTTACGTCTTACAACATGGGGTCACACCCAGCCACGGGTCTGTAAATCACACCAAAAATTCAATATAACCTTCGCTAACAAAGACTGGCTACTGATACAGCATAAGCTAAAAATTGTAATCAAATATTTTCCGGCCTTCAAAAGAGAAAATAACTTACATTAAAATTAATAACGGTAGGTATTGGGACGCCTTGTTTAACATTTTTTGTTCTTTCGTTGAAATCTTTGATGAACTGCATAATGTTAATTCCCCTCTGAAATGTAACAACAAATCTAGAGTTTCAAAACTTTTACTTACAAGGACAAATTAAGTCGTATTTGAATCAATAGAAAAAATAACAGAATGTTTACTGCTCATCCAGAATTCTAGTTAAATATCAAAACGAATTCTCAAAATTTATTAAAACGTTGCTGCTTTGTTTATGCGCTGTTTTCATGAAATGGGCGTCAAACTGAAAACTGTTGAAAACTGTTGCACAAAATTTTATTTAATTTATCGCATGTTTTATCAATGTTATAATTTAAATTTAGGAAATATTGCGGCAAAACGTAATTTTATCTTCATTCAAAACCTTATAAAGATTCTTAAACTCAAACCAGAAATATTTCTTAATCGTTTTAATAAATTTTTGCTTTAAGATTTTTCAAGGGGTAGTTGCTAGAAAACAAGCACTTTACGTGCAAGCCCATACGGATAAAATGAGGTGCGTTATTTTCATTTAAATTACTACAATACGTAATAAAAATTCACGGATTCATCAGTCTTGAAATATTGGAAAACATCAAAACCTTTCTAAAAAACACTTGAATATAAAATTCCCACAGAATTAAAACGGTATTCCTGACAACTTGTTACACACACAAAAAAAAAAAAATTTTATTCAAAACATATCATATATTTCTGTACTCAAATGCTAGCCTAAAAGCTAGAGGTCATGCAAAAATATATTTAAAAACTTCAAATTACAAAAGTAAATCGTCTTTTGAATTGCCAAAGGGAGCGATAAACTTATATATTACTTATACAACATATTATTCAGAACAAAACTTCCTATTCCTCGATAGATTACTTTGATCATGAAAGACAAATCATTAAGAATATGTAAATACCTGTCCGAGTGCAGGACCAAGAGGTGGAGATGGCGTAGCTTTACCAGCCACAATATACATTTTTAAAACTCCTGTAGTTTGTTTGGCTGCCATTATTACTCTCAAATTAAAGAACGATCATAATGATATACAATATTACATAAAACAGCATAAAGCTGATCAGTCAAAACTTGATTCGTTCCTAGTAATATAGTGGACGCAATTTCAAAACTGAGTTTCAGGTGAAGTCAAATATTTAAACAAGGATAGAGAAAAGAGTACCTTAAAATGGGAGTGAGAAAACATGATGCTGTATTATCCATTTTTAAATTGAACCAAAGGCATGGAATTTTACAAAACCAATGACCATTGCATTAAGAGTAATCCAAAAGATTTGTGAATATGACATAGGAATAAGATTTAACTTGCTTTTTTAGAAAAGAATCTTTTAATAGGCTCCAAAAGTTTTCATCCAATTTTAAATATAATCAGAACATTAATGTATGTAGTAATGTTGACTTGCGTCACTTTTTTTAAGGTGGTTCACTTCCTCAACATACAGAGAAAAAGATTTTTTAGCATTTTACTCAATTTCAATATGTTCAAAATACAGACTTTTAGAAAAAAAACAAAAATGATAGATTTTTAAAATGTCTACTGAGTCAAAAAAAATATTTTTTCAAGAATGCGGACCTCTATAAAATATCAGAGATAACAACAAAAACTGCAGTAAAGTAGAGATGAAACATCTTAAGGGAAAAAAAACGTTGAATTTTAGGCATACTTGGGAATGCAAATATTACTTAAAAACGTTCCAAGAAGTTTTATGACAATAGCACTCAAAATTTCACAAATTCAGCATATTTCAAGAGAAAAATTTTAAGCAAATCAAGCAAGCATGCTTGTCTATTAAATATTTGAAAAAATCATTCAAAGATTAAATTTTTTAAGCATATCAAATCGAAAAACACTGGAGAATCATAAAATATGTTAAACTCTGCTTCCCGTTAGCTAACTGAGATAAAAGAAGAAAAAATTTTCCAGTCTAGGTTTTTTTAACTACAATTTCTGACTGATTTTAAGGCAAAAAAAAAAAAAAGAAATCAAAATGAAGTTAAGAATAGCCAATCCCAATTTTTCACAATTAAATTGTACAAATACATTTTCTCATAAAATTTGATATCATGCAAGATTTTTTACACCTTGCTATAAAAAAGGAAATTGAACTTGGCGTATCAAATCCATGTCCTTACATTTGCGTTTCATTGAGAAATGTTCACCTTTAGAGACAGGTTTTATTTTATGTTTCATGGAACTGTTTAGTTTCATTTCTGATAAATCGGTTTTAAGAACTCTTTTTCTACTAGTAATACTAAAATTAACTTTGTCTGCATATTTTGTATATAAAATGTCTTTAGGTTTAATGTTCACTGATTGTTGTTTTTGTAATTCTAATTGCCGATCAACCTCTTCCCTAATCATTTTTGAAGTCAAACTAGGCGCTCTATTACACTCTAAATTATTTCCAGTTTGTGCAGTTTGAGTTTGATTATATACATCATAATTTCTGTCTAAGCAACGAAACAAGAATGCTTCACCAATTGTATCATACAAATATTTATACAGTTCTACCAGAGGTTTATCTAAAGTTGATTTGAAATCTTTGACAGATCTTTCGTTAAATAATAAAGCAAATGCATTGCAAATGTTCTTTTCAATTACGACATTTTGTAATGTATCAGATTTATTCTCTGTAAGTCTTGGGATAATATATTTTATAATCGGTACCAGTGCTTCATTAACTGCCTAAATCATTTAAAAATATGTTATGCACAATTCAAATCTTTTAGCTATAGGTAAGAAATCTACCCAAAAATTGGCTGTCATGGTTGGGGGTTCGACACAAAAACTGGGTGTCATGGTTGGGGGTTCGGCACAAAAATTGGGTGTCATGGGTGGGGTTCAGCACAAAAATTGGGTGTCATGGGTGGGGTTCGGCACAAAAATTGGGTGTCATGGGTGGGGGTTCGGCACAAAAACTGGGTGTCATGGTTGGGGGTTTGGCATAAAAATTGGGTGTCATGGTTGGGGGTTCGGCACAAAAATTGGGTGTCATGGGTGGGGTTCAGCACAAAAATTGGGTGTCATGG
>JAUZNK010002005.1:0-11710 GCA_035046665.1 Euphysa ruthae
AGTTATTTTGGTGTTAATTACCGTGCACCTCATTTATGGAACAAACGAATCCTAGAAAAAAATGATATTGGACTTATGAATATTTGTCCCTTTTTCAACTAAAAGAGTTTTATATGTACAAGATTTTATATACACACTACAATTTTTATTATTGTTATTCTTTTAAGTTATGTTTTGTAAATTTAACCGTGAAAACTAGTACTTTTGCTAACTATGCTGTACTGAAATATACATCATAATATATATCATTTGCTCTGAATCAACCTCACTTTGACTATGCATAATATGCCTGGTATTTGTAGGCCTCAATGAATCACTCAAAATCTGTTTCAAAAATGCACAAAATAAATGTGTAAAGTTTTTTTTTAAATATGAATAGTCATACCCAGCTTGGTACTGAGCAGTATAGAGCCATAAATTGGTTGCCTGTTGATATAAGTGTTAATCAGGGTATTTCTGCACATCTGCAGTAGACCCAACCTAAATTTGATGTCTGAAATCTTTAAAATTTCTGACATAAAAGAGTCCCTTTACAAAACTGCAATCCAAGGTTTGATACATCCACCAAGAGAAAAAATTGTCTATCATCAAAATATCCCTTTATATATAACAGCCTTTTTAATGGAATAAAATCAATCACAAACTATAAAATTTTTAATCATAAGATCAAGGAAACATTTTTTAGCTCTCTGGATATAGTTCACAGACCTAATAAATATAGAATATAAATTTGTAAAAAACATTTTTTTTTTCACTATGCTTCGGCTTAATTTAATTTCTCTCTGTTTTTGTGTGTGATTTATAACCGGACTACAATGGAAATATTGTTGTGACAGAGAATTTTTGTATACTTGCCACCATTCGTTTTTTTTTTTTTTTTTATCTTAATGTTTATTCTTGTTTTTATTTTTCCTGCTTAAGAGTAACAAAAAATAATTTATGCTCCCGTTGTACCTAACGCACATAAAAGGCATTAATCTGTAATTGTCAGATTTGTTGTAAATTTTTTTTACGAAGAATGTTATCAATATCTCTGATCCAAGCCCAAGCGAATTAATTGTTTTGAAGTATTCAGTACAAGGATTTGATTTTTTTGCAATTTTACTAACTGAGTATGAGAAGCCGTTGATTTTTCAAACACGCTCTAATCTTTTACCTTCTGGAAGAAGTGGTACCTGATATTATCAGTTTTGCCTCTCTGTTTCAAGAGTTAAGTCTCTTCACTTTGATAAAGAATTTCAACTTCTTCGAAGTATTTTGAAAGGAGAAATGTTTTACTCAATTAGGATCAGTTTTGCCAAATGTTGTAGAATGTGTAGTTGAAGAGGCACATTGTATATTAATTTCAATGTTATACTTGATGATGACGCAAACTTTTCTAAAGCACCAGAAGCTATTGAAACAGATAAAGACTTAACTCACATCTAAAACTTGAGCATAATGCACACTCAGTACCATTGCCTCCTTGGTTTCCGCATGTGATCTAAAACTGAACCGAACAAGCTTGTTTCAAAATATCCAAAGTTATATAAGGAAAATTGCCACAAAAATATAAAATTCTTTATTATAGAAGAAATGAAAAGTTGATTATACGATGAAACACAAGTAAGAAAATACTACTCCTCAGCATTGATAAGATATTCCTTGCTTTTTCGTTATAGCTCTTTATAAAGTTACAAACTTTTGCTGTCAAATTTCCTTTACCATTAATATCCCTGTTAAATAAAGTTCAAAGTGGATCTTTAAAACAGATGTTATAAAAGCAATAAAATAGTTACATAAGCATGGTAAAATTTCAAATTGAATTTAAATTTGATTATGTATTTATGGTGGATGAGATATACCTTCAAAAATCTGCACAATATCGAAATGGAGAGTATGTTGGTGTAAATGATGATAGAAATTAGTATGGAATAATAGTATTCATGATTGTAGGTCTAAATGAACCAGAAACGTCATAAAAATGATTTGTGTAAAATCGAAGACTTTACTTCAAAACAAACCAATACTGAAAATAATCTTTACATGAACTTACTCTCACGAGGAAGATTAATTTCGTGCAAGAATTTTTTTCTACAAATGTAAAAGAAACTATGCAATGTGTTTTATGCATGTGTATTTACCAACTTTTGAGTTCTGTTCATTTTCGGTCAAAGATGATAATTAATATATATTACAATGATAAAACTGACAGTATAAGAAAAGATGCTATAAAAGATTTAAAAAAAGAAAAACTTAGAAAGTAGAATAAATCTGTTGTTTTAATTATATAGAGATATTCGTTGTTATTTTGCATGCAAAAAAATTTTTAATTTATATTGTTTTTACTTGTGTCACTTCTCTCTTGTTCCCACTTTTGTTATTTTCATTGTTTTACCCCCCTTCTGCATAATTTTTGAATTCGATTTCAGTTTGAATTTTTATTCCATAAATATTTTTTACTTCAATCGCAAAATTCATTTGGTTTGCTTCTTATCAAAGAGAAATCATTAGGTTTCTTAGAATTTGGATTTAAATTATAAGAAATGCGACCATCTAATGAGTAGGCCTTGGTTGGAAGGATTTGATCCTTTTAAAAGAAGTGATAGTCGATTAATTTTTTGTCGACTAGTGCAACCTATTTCTAAAAAAGTCTTGATATAGTTTTTACATTTACTTTTAAAAATGAGGGAGGGCTCTTTAATTAATCACACAATTTGTTTAAAATTGTTTAAAAGATTACATTTTCTCCATTTATTTTTATATAAAACAATGAATCGTCGCTACTTGTTTCCTTTGTATTCCTGCTCACAGCTGATGGCACATGTGATGATTTGGTCCAACTGGAAGATATTCAAAATTATAATGTTCCACCTCTATAATGGTTGATCCAAGTGACAATCTTCCTCATTCTTTCAATCCAGAGCAGTCACGCCAAGATGACGATGTTGAAAAAAAAAAGATGGAAGTAGAAGAGGGAAATGGTGATAGAAATGTTTTCGGCATCGCCAGTCGTGCAATGTTTCGTTTTTACTTAATTCAACCTGCAAATTTTTCTCAAATATTTTTCAAAATTTAGGCAATCTGAAACACATGTTTCTTAAAATCGTACTTCTTACAAAAGCAAATACATGTAGTTGTTTTTAAATATTTTTTTTTTCCGTCCGTTCTTCATGTTGATACAATGTTTTTGCCTCTTTGAAATCTATTGGTAAGTAACTGTGGAATGTTTTTGCGATAAAAGTATTCAATACATGGTATTCATCAACTGTTACAGTCTCAACATTTGTTGGTAAATAGTCCCCAAATCGTACTAAAAAGTCTATTATATTTTACTTATTGGTGCAATTATGTAATTACGCTATTTTGAAGTCTTACATATACTATTCTTTTGAAAATGAAGTTTTGTGTCGATTAATGATTCATCTTGTCTTTATTAAACTTTGATGACTGGCATTTAAATTCGACACTTCAGCACCCCAGGTTTTACTAGTGTCTATTTTTCTAATCAAACCATTCAACTATGCACCGAGGTGTGTTTTAAATTTTTATAGAATAAAACCAGGTCGCAAAACAATTACGATAGTTAAAGATTTTTCAAAATGTAAAACATATTTTTTAAAGCGCTTTCTTTATTTTAAATACCATGGTCATTACAGCTGTTTTTATAGATATAAAAGCCCGGGTTTAGATTTGCTGCTTGGCTGAACTTTATTTACAGCAATTGTATCGAAATTTAAAGCCTTCAATTTTTCATCACCGCCTTGGATAATTTTCTCACATGATAAAAATCAACTTCTTTATACACCATTTTTTTATAATTTAATATTAACGCCGAGTATTAAAATTCGGGAACGCTTCTTCACACTCACAGGTTTTTCATACATTATCGATAAAATTGAAAAAAGCGATTTTTCAAAACATTTTGTTTCTATAAACTGCAGTAATGCGTGGAATGATTTTTCCACAACTTTAGATTATGAGAACAGGATTATTTTTCAATTTGCAAAAAACTTAATTTATAGTTTTTAAACGTGTAAAAAAAGAGACAAAAGGAATTAAACCATTTTTGTGATAAGATTACCCGTGTATACCTTCTTTTTTTTTTTCCATAGCACTAATGTACTATTGTATTTTCCACATCTGACTGATGTTATTTTTAGGAATTTGAGCAATACTTTCATGAACAGTAGCCAGCGGTATATGCACAAAATATAAGTTCAATACAACTGGACGGGAAAAGATAACATTTTTAATATATTTTAAAAGAAAATCACCGAAATATTCAAATCAGTTTGACTCATACTCAAATAAATTCCGAAATTTCAATAATTTCATTGATTAAAAAGTATTTTAAACAAAATTGTAGAACTCAATGCGAGATCAAACAGATTTATCACAGAAACTAGAAGTTCATTTAATCATATTACATAATGATCCAATCGATAAGAAATGTTTTATTACTTAAAATCACAATTATTGTTACTCATTGGAATAAATCAGAATGATTGTTGTGTTTCTTGTTTGTATTTTCATTAATATCGCTGTGGTCAATTCTCAGATGTGGTATGTTTACATTATCTTACTTTTTTTTATCAAATATCTGATGCATTGATTTTCCGATCAGCCATATTAGGCTGGGTGGTTTCGCCGTGTATAATCAAACTTCTAAAAACCTTGTGTCTTAAAATTTTGAATTTTATTGCTTCTCAACACTGGCAAAGCTTTCATTCGCAATGTTAAGTCATAAATATGTTTAGTTTAATGTATAATTTCGAAAATGTACTTTGCACGTTATGTCAGTAATGTTTTTTACAACAATGTGTATGGATTTTTAAGGTTTAACCATTAAAAAAAAACACTTTTTCTGAAGTAAGAACATTTTTACTCTGAATTGTTGCATATATAATTCGTTTAACCACATATAGGCAGTTTCTATTTCTTCTCTTAAAGAATATCTGATAGTTTCAATAGCCGACGAGAAATAATAAATTTATTTAGCTTAAGACCTTTTTCCACCTATAAGAAATCTTCCGCGGACAGGAACAGAACATAACAGAAAAAATACAGAGCAGTACACCTGTAATGTTACACCACTTCACAAGAAAATTTTTTGTTCCGGTCCGTTCCGGCAAAAGTAGAACTGAGTTTAACTTTTTATATTGTTTGTGCGGAAATTAAGCGAAGTTTATAGTCTCCCAATCAGACTGCTTTATTTCTTGAATTCTAAGAAAAACAGATCTAAGACGAAAAAAAATTTTATAAGTACTGATTTGTGGCATAAATTAATATAATGTTACAAATCAGCAATACAAAGGTTATTCGGAAGGATATGATGTTGCAAATATTTAAAGATGAATCTTTATTCTAAACATAGCTATTTATCAGAATTATCAGACGATGAGTTTTTTTAAAAAACCAATACAACGCACAAGGAGATTTCATTATCTCACAAAGCAAACCGTCAATTATCATCAATGCAGCAATAACAACAAAAAAACTTGTCACAAGAGCAACAACAAGTACCTATTGTAAATCAACCTTACACAGGACAATTTGAAGATGAACATGAATAAAATGAAAGGGATGACGAGTTTGATGGAGAAAAGGATTTAAATACCATATTAATCGAAGAAGTAAGACTATATCGATGTTTATGGGATAGTTCATGCAAGGTATTTAAAGAACTACCAAAACACAACAGGCTCGGAGTCTAATAGCTGAATAATTGAAAACCGATGGTAAGTTATAGAGTTATAATTTTTACTTGCAATTTTATCATTTTGTGAAAGAGACAAACATAACAAGCATTTCTTCATTTCCTCCGAAGTATTGTTTCATCTTTTCTCAAATCATTTTTTTTTCTTAGCCAAAGGTGCACAAGCACAATATACAAAGATGAAAGAAAACCTGCGTAAGTGTATAAAAAGACGTGAGAAGGCCACACGATCAAGTGCTGGCAAAACACAACTGCCAACGTACAACTACTTAAAGAAATTACTTCTCATCACAAATACTGTAACTAATAGACCATTGGTAATGTTCCTTCCTTCTGTTCCTTCTCCAAGTCACAAAGTATTCATACCTCCACTCCCTCCAACATTTTCCCTGGTAAACTTCAATATACCAAAAACTAATAGCTGCATATCGTCCATTTCTTCACTTGTAGTTACTAATATTCCAAGAACAAAAAGATGGGCGGGCTTCGAGATTTCATCTGATGCAAATGTATTGAACTTAGAGTTTATTCAACTTGATTTACGTGCGCTAATGCAGCCAACGACTAGCATGGAAGATAAAGACTCGGTCACTGGCTTTTGTATCAATCTGGTAAGCGACTTCAAACAGGTACCAGATGCAAAAAAGAAACTGACAAAACTAAAAATTATGCAAATCCTCATTAAGATGTATGGAAACGATTTTGAACCATTTAAAATAACATGATAAATTAAAATTATTTAGGCAAAAGGCAAAACAAATTAAAAGCTTTAAAAAAAAGTCAAAAAACATCTTAGTTGTTTCTAAAGCCGTATCTAATTTGTAGGATATTTTGTTACTAAAAAATAAATAATTTTTATATATTTATATTTTTATATAATTTTTATATATTTTTTCGAACATAATTTTGATAGAATATAAATGTTTAAAGTTAATATATTATAAATAATAAATATTAAAAATATTAAAAAGCACTATAACTGTTTGAAAAATATATGCAAACTAATATTTGATTATTGTCCACGATCAAAGGTGTTTTGTTATACATTCCATTTTCCAAGCGATTTGGCCATTACCTTTAGAAGAAAAGATCCCTGGAATTTTTGATTCATATTTTCATAACATAAATATTTAATTTAGTGTCTTTACAAAGGCGAGTGCTTCATAAACTGTAAGTTACATTTAAATTAATTTAAATAAAAATATATTTTTAATAAAAAACAATATTTTTATTTTACTGTGCATGCGAGATATCATAAAATATTTTTTTTTTTTTTTGCCTAAACTATCCTTGCAATAGATCAAAACGAAATCAAATGTAATTTCAATACTGTCCACAGAGAATTTATTTCTATTTGGAGCTTTGTTGTATATTAATCACTGGTAAAGTAAAAAAATTTGTTCTTTGTTAAATTCTGTCTTCTATTATCAATTATCATATACCATATTAAATTTGGCTTGCCAACAAGCTTACCAAGCTTTCGTAAACTTTTTTATATTGATTGCGAAAGCAAAAAAGCGGAATTTGTATTTGGAGCTCATTTGGCAACAATGCGACAAATTCTGCCCACTTTTCATATTTTGTCTAGCCTTCCCAATTTTTTATTAAATAATATTTGAACAGTAGAGAATAGTTCAATCGAGACAATAAGATATATATTTGTTAATAGTTATCAAATCAAAATTGATTTCAATACTGTCCACACATCAGCTATCAACAGTCAGTGGAAAAAACTTACGCTTTCAACCTCGTCGCTTATATCAGAATTGTAAACTATCACAACCCAAACGCATTATTTTTTTTTTGATTTTATACAAATAATTTAAAATTTGTCCAATTGCCATTACATGAAAGTTCTGACGGGTATTTATAGTTTTATCATTAAATATACTTAAAGAGTGATGTTTTTATTACCTAACAATATGATATCTTTTTTTTTTTCCTGCCCTAAGTTTCGAAGACGTGGACTTTGGCGTTTTTGTACATGCAATTTTGGAAAACATTATCATTCTTATTTTGTTCATCATTTTTTTTGTTTTTGTACGATGATTTCTTTTAAAATTTGGCATTTTGAAGAATTTTTTCCTTGGCATTTTTTAATAAATATGATAAACAAATAAAATACATACTACTAATATCCCTAATCAAATATCTAGGGTTTACAATAGCTGAGCGTAGAAGTAGACGCCATCCCAAACTAACAAGCAATGACCTTAACATTGCTGACGACATCACCTTTACGCCAAAACACATTGATAAAGCACAATCATCTATATTTAATTTGAAGAAAATAGCAGCAAACGTTAGTCTGCATCTGAACGTCAAAGACAGACACCATTGTGTACAACCGATAGGATACCTTTTCATAATCTGGGGAGACCATCAAGTTGGTAAAAGATTTCAAATACTCATGATCATTAACTGACAACACGTTAAAAGACATAAATAACAGAAAAGCACGATCATGGACGGCATGTAATAAACTGACCAAAATATGGAAAAAAATTCCAAGAGAAAACTAAAAATCAGATTGTTTCCTACAACAGTATAAAAATTGCTACTCCATGGATTTAAAACTTGGACCATCAACAAGACAATCGAAAAGATGATAAAAGGCAACTATACTAGAATGCTAAAATCTGCACTAGATATCTCTTGGACCTTGTCCCAAATACTGCTCTGTATGGAAAACTTCCCAAAGTAACAGAAAAGATCCATGAAAAACGTCTGAGACTCTCTGGCCGTTCTTTGGAAACTGGCCAGATGGCACACTTTTCAAGGCAGACGTTATACAACATTCATTGATATCCTACTTGAGGATACTGACTTCAAAATTTGATTGACAATTTGAGTAAAATGGAATGGTAATCAGTCATTGTTGGCTCTCTCTGTCACTCTCTTTCTCTCTCTCTCTCTCTCTCTCTCTCTCTCTCCCTCTCTCATTTTATGATATGTGGTATACTTATATCGTACACATATAGTAAAATAAAAAATTTCGGTTTTAATTAAAAATAAGTTTCAATTTAAAATAATGCAACGTTTTAATTTAACCTACTGCTCATCAAACACCCGTTTTTGTTTAAAGACAAGAAATTAAATATTAAAATTATAAATATTTAATTAAGAAACTTCGAAAAGAATGTTTACGATTCTTTTTTTTAACGTTTAAATAAATTTCTCTGTCGACAATATAGTATTGAAATTAATTTTTATTTGGTTTTGATTTGGTAACTAACAACCCATTGTATCGATTGTATTATTCTCTAAAGTATTAATAATAAAGAAATGGGAACGCGAGACAAAATATGAAAAAATAGGTACGAATTCGGCGCGAAAAGTCAAACAGCAAATACTTTGAAATCAAAAAAGCAAAAAAAGAGCGTAGAGAGTTTTGCATCTAGAGCTCATTTGGCAGCAAAGCAAAAAATTCTGTATGGTAAAGACGCTTAAATTTGTGCCTTAATACGAGCCTGAATTCATGCCTATTTTTTCGTATTTTATCTCGCCTGCACATTTCTTTATTAATAATATTTGAACAGTAGAGAATAACTCAATTGAGAAAATTTATCAAATCAAAACCAAATAAAAATTGATTTCAATACTATCACAGAAAAATCTATTTAAACGTCATAGACATTCCATTCGAATGTAAACATTTATTGTTTTAATACTTAATTTTGTGTCTTTAAACAGACGCGGGTATTTTTTGAACATTAGGTTAAATTTTAATACATTTTACATGGAAACGTTTGAAAAAAAACAACTTACAGCAGTTCAACGAAAAACTAGAATTTTTTTATGAACAAAAAAACTGAATGAAGCATTGCATTCAAAAAATCAAATAAACTCTGTTGAAAACATCAGTCTTATTTGCCATACACCCATCGTGTTGCATAATCATGGGAAAACATACACCAATCGCATCCATTTAACCATACAAAAACACATACACCTATTTCTTTTTAAAATGGGAAATCAAAGATGCGGAGACAATAATCAAGTTATAAAGAAAACCATTAATAACACAACTCTAAACAAGAAATAACAATAACGAATTGTATAATTGCACATTGAAGGTCCAAAGCATAAAACTATTGAATTTGAAAAATAAAATTAGAATAAGTTTACACAAAAAATATACCTTAGCACACCGAGCACTGTTAAAAAAATTTACCCTGTCCGGTCTGGAATAAAATTTTAGATTTTTAAGCTTGCCTCTGTGATGAAAAAATCTGGTTAAAGTAGCTGATCTCAGTTTTGCAAGACTATAGAAACCGTAATTCATTCAAAAATTCGTCCTTATAATGTGACCAGATTTTTTAGAGGAATCCCTTCAATTAAGAAAGAAACTCAAAGCAAATTCCCTTTTTAACCAGACATGATGGCGGCATAGTAAGTCGTTTTACTATTTATAAAGATTTTGTTTGCATCTTTTCAAACAAGTTTAAATTCAAACTTTATACCAATTGTATTTTTCAATTTTTATGTTAGTAAATTATTTAATTCAATTTAATTTTAATTTGAATATTTCAAATATTTAAATTATATATTCAAAAAAATAAAGCTTTTTATATTTATTTATTTATTTTTTTTTATATTTAAATTTAAATGAAATAATTTGAATCTTAATAGGAAAAAGTTGAAAAGGAAGTGGATTCTTAGAAAAAAGGATAATGGCATATTATATTTAAAATTAAATAATGATATTGCAAAAAATAACGAAATGAATTTTACACAGAAAAAGTAAGTAAGTATTCCAACAAATAAGAAAAACCATGATGAAAATATGAATTAAGATAATAGACGGATAACAATAAGTTGAATAAACTATTTTTGAGAATAACCAACTAACAATCTAATTTATATAATTTAGTGTAACTTAATTACTATAAATATATAGTTTAATTGAGGTAATTCCCCAAGAAAAAAAAATAAATTTTTGACTACACAGCAAGAAGAAAAAAAAAATAACCATATTTCAAAACACTGTATCATTGCACTATTTCAACCTTTTGTAATCACATTTGGTAGAAATGAATGATCCTTATATGAACATTATTCGTTTGAGAGAAAATAATTTAACTAATTAGTTTTGAGCTATGACTATTTTACTTTTTGACAAAAGTTACAGCACCTGTTAAGCTAGGGCCAAATATTCTGTAAATTATTTCCAAAAAAGCCTCTTTTAAATAAATACTTTAAGACTCATAAACTTGCCCTGGAAATTGCATTTATTTATCATTTTTCTGTTTAAAGTTATTATGTTTTAAAGTCTTGCAAAAAAGAAAAGTTAGAAATATCAGAAAAAAACCAGAAATACTGTTGAAAAATACTTCTAAAACTTGTAATATGCTCTTTCAATATATGGCCAATATTCCCGTTTAGCAAAGTGAAGATGAACCTCGTGCCCAATGAAACAAGCAAAAAATTAGTTATAGAAGGGTTTTTGGCCATCCCGAAACTCTTCAAAACTTGTTGCTACGGCGTTGCTAAGCTAATTTTAAGTGTAGTGGGTAATACGAAAGCTCAAAATTTTGTATCTTAGGAACATGTTGGGATTTGCAACACAACTATGGGAAGGATAAAACATTTCGAAAATGTTAACATTTAGAAGATAGTTTTTCCTTATTAAGTCGTTTTTTTCTTGGGGAACCACCTTAAAAGTAATGAGCTATACAATTATTTTTTTAATTGTCCTGTGAGTGACGTTTTCCGTCAGCTGCTACTACTCCCAAACTCAAGTATTTAGTCAGCATATAAGATCTACACGATATAAATTTAATTTTGACTTATAAAATAGAACGATTCTTTTTTTAATTTGTTTTATTTTTGCATTTTCCTTGTTTATTGGGTATATTTTACCAATATATAAACGGTTATCATCAGAGGTTATCATAGCAATATCGGTTTAAAATAATTAAAACGTCAACAGTAGTTAATTAAATGCTATAATTATTTATATATATATATATATATATATATATATATATATATATATATATATATGTGTAT
>JAUZNK010002007.1:0-11708 GCA_035046665.1 Euphysa ruthae
AGGTTTTAAAATGTTAATAATAATTTATACCACACTGGTAAGTGTTAATAGTAATTTGTACCACACTATTAGACCTTAATAGTAATTTATACTTTGTTGGGAGTGGTTAATAGTAATTTGTACCACACTGGTATGTGTTAATATTGATTTGTACCACACTGATGGATGTTAACAGTAATTTTTACCACACCGATATGTTTTAATTGTAGTTTTTAACACACTATTAGGTGTTAATAGCAACTTTTATTACACTGATAGGTGTTAATAGCAACTTTTATCACACCATTAGGTGTTAATCAGAGTTTGTGCCACACTGGTAGTTGTTAATAGTATTTTGTTCCGCACTGATATTTGTTAATATTAATTTGTACTACACTGATAGGTGTTTATAGTAGTTTGTACCACACTGATGTGTTAATATTAATTTTTACTACACTGATGGGTGCTAATAGTAGTTGGTAACATACTGGTAGGCATTAATTGTAATTTGTACCACAGTGATAGGTGTTGTAAGTTTGTACCAAAATAATATGTTGTAGTAATAGTAATTATACCACACTTATAGGTGATAATAGTAATTTATACCACACTTATAGGTGTAGGTGATGATAGTAATTTATACCATACTGAAGGATTATAATAATAGTTTGTACCACACTGATAGGCTAATAGAAGTTTCAGCCACATTGATAGGTGTTGATAGCAACTGTTACCAATCTGATTGATGTTAATTTTAATCTTTAACACGTTGTTAGGTGTTAATGTTAGCTTGTACCACACCGATAGGTGTTAATAACAATTTGTACCACACTGATAGTTGTTAATATCAATTTATACCACACTGATAATTATTAATGGTAGTTTGTACCACACTGATAGATGGTAATAGTAGCTTGTACCACACTGATAGGTGTTAATAGTAGTTTGTGCAATTCTGATTGGTGTTAATAGTTTGTACCACACTGATTGGTGTTAATTTTAATTTGTAACACACTGTTAAGTGTTAGCAGTAGCTTGTACCACACTTACAGGCGTTCATAGCAACTTGCACCACACTGATAGGTGTTAATATCAACTTGTACCACAGTGATAGGTATTAATAGTAGCTTTTACCACACTGATAGGCTAATAGAAGTTTCAGCCACATTGATTGGTGTTGATAGCAACTGTTACCAATCTGATTGATGTTAATTTTAATCTGTAACACGTTTTTAGGTGTTAATGTTAGCTTGTACCACACTGGTACGTGTTAATAGCAACTTGTAACACACTGTTAGGTATTAATAGTAGATTTTTTTCACATTGATAGATTTTAATAGTAGTTTGTACCACACAGATACATGTTAATAGAGTTTGTGCCACACTGTTGAGTGTTAATTGTAGATTTTTTCCACATTGATAGGTTGTAATATTAGTTTGTACCACACTGCTATGTGTTAATATTAATTGGTACCACACTAATAGGTGTTAATATGAGTTTGTACCATGCTGGTAGGCGTTAATAGTACTTCGTACCACACTAATAGGTGTTAATAGTAGATTTTACAGCACTAATAGGTGTTAATAGGAATTTGTTGCCCACGGACGGGTGTTAATTATAATGTAAATTTTACTCAACTTGAACCCATTAGACCATTCATGATATTTATCATAAAACCATCAACTGTAAATAATTTCTCTTAATATAAATATAATATAATTATAAATCAATATTTTAAATAATGTTTCGTGGCTTTAAGCCACCTATCACAAGAACTTTTACTTAATGTCATCAATATTTTTAAAATTTATAATCTTAATAATAACCTATTACAAAGATTGAATTATAGTACATTGCATGTAATTATGGCGTGGTGCAAACTTTAAGCTGTAATTATATTTTGCCTAACTAAAATAATCAGAGATACAAACAAATTTTAGTTAATGTTTTTGTCTTTACTAGATTAATTTTATATATTCTAATAAATGAATAATGATGAAAGCCCTCTTTACTAATCGTTTGTTTGAACGCAAATTGCTAAATGCTTTTATGCACTACTCTTGATTTATTTCATTTAAAGAGAATATCTATTATTTCTATCCTCAAACTGAATTTTAATCAAATAACCTGCAGTGATGGCAAGACCAGTATGCTAACCTAACAACTTCCTCCCTCTGCATTGCCAAGTTTCGGTTTCGACACCAGACTCGCTCAGCAGAAATTTGCCATCTTCGTTTTCCTCTGCCTATTACACTTCTCCGTTGGTCTAAATTCAACAATAACTATAATGATTGCCTAAACTAATAGAGCTTAATAGGGTTATTTTATGTAAACTTTTAGAAAAAATATTGCACTTTTTTTTTTTTTATTTATTTTTTTTTTTTTTTTTTTTTTTTTTCAAAATATCTTAACATATCTATAACCTATTCGTCTCATAAACAAATTAATTTTTATAGACAGGTATTGAAGAAGATTTAGCAGGTTGATGTATTGATACAAGAAATTAAATTAAATTAGACCACTCATTTACACTAATTAACTACAACTGCTATTTTGGGCAGGAGACACCACCATACTGGCACGGTCATAGAGCTCGAGTTTTTCTTTAAAAAAATTGCTATTTTGGTTTTTAACACAAGGATTTATTCACAATGTAAAATAGGGTTATTTCATGGAAACTTTTAGAAAAAATATTGCATTTACATTTTTTTCTTTCAAAAAATCCCAACACATCTATAACCTATTATTTCAAAAAGATTCTCAAAGACTAATATTTGGCTGGAATATTGGCTCCTCGTATTTGCTTCAAGTGAAATTTTGATAAGAAATTTTTTACAAGACTAAAACAAATTTTCCTATCTTGCTTTTTTTTTTTTTTTTTTTTTTTTTTTTTTTTTTTTTTTTTTTTTTTTTTTTTTTTTTTTTTTAATGTCAAATATTCAATGATCTATTTGAATGCAAAGCTCAAGCAGTGGTTGGTCTTTATTAGAACTGCGAGAAACTCAAGCAGTGGGTGGTCTTTCAGTAGAACTGAGAGAAACTCAAGCGGTAGGTGTTTTTTAGTAGGACTGTGAGAAGCTCTAGCGGTGGGTGGTCTTTAGTAGGATTGCAAGAAGCTTAAGCAGTGGGTGGTCTTTAGAACTGAGGTAACCTTTAGTCTTAATGGAGAGCATCTTCAAATCTCCCTATGGCATCTTGCAACTTTGAAACTGTTTTTATTAAGTCAGATATATCTCTTTGTGCTTTTGTTACCTCACTCTAGTTGCATTATAGCTTCTGATGCAGGTCTCCACTTTTCTGATAGCTATTACTGCAAGCGGTTGGAGACAAAGGTGCATCTTGTGAGTCACTTGCAAATCTGCAGTTGGTATTGCTTGTTTTTCTGCATTTAGTTGAGAATTCAGCTCACCCATCCATTCAATTAAGTCAAAATTATAGGGTGAAACAGAAACTTTGCGTTGAGGTTCCACAGATGTGTACCACTGTGTTTCCTCCACTTACGCAAAAATTTTCATATATCAAAAGTTGTGACATTTTAAACTTTTTAACTTTACTGTACAATTCTCTAAATTCCTTTTTTTCACAGGGGTGCCAAAATAATAAAATTTTCGAAATTGAAAACAAGAAAGTTCTCTTCATCAGAAAAACTTAAGTTATACTAGCCATAGTTAAAGAAATCTACTGCATATTTAAAAAAAGGTAAAGACTTGTTTATTTAGAAAAAAAAATGAAACTAAATTCCAAGCCTCTTAATCCTGCTCGTCGCTTATAAAGAAATTAATTAAACCATCTTATTTGCACAAAAACTGTTCCCGTTTGAAAATAGTTTTTTACTGTGGAATATTTCAGGATTGCGGACCATACGATTGACATTGCTAGTGTTAATGCTGATTTGTACCACACCACTGTTAGGTGTTTATAGGAGAGGAATGATTTGTTATTGACATTGAATGGAGATAACTTAAAAGAAAATATTGTTTCAAAACTCTCCAATAACAGTTTATGTTTGTTTTAATTAGAACGTGGATTTATACTTGTATATGTGTGCTTTAAATTCTCTCATGTCTTCTTACCTTTTGTTTTTGTTCTTTAGAGTTTGCAATCAATTTAAAATGGCTTAGAATAAGTCCTTTGGGTTAATATACTAATTTTTAAATTTTATATCTAGACATTATTGTGTCCTGAGCATAAATCATCTGGTATACGTAAAGAAGAATTGGATACATTTAGTGTACGTCGAAAAGTGTACATCGAAAGAAATGTTACGGAACAAATAGCAAAGTAGTTATTTTAATTTTTACCGCAAAGTGGTACTTTAATGATTTGATTATTCATGTAACAATTTGTTTGTTGAGTGAATAAATAAAATTTTGCTAATAAATACTTTTTTAGTAGTTTTTTTTTTTTTTTTTTTTTTCAATATTATGGTTTTGTATATATTTCTATAAAAAGAAAATATTATTTTTTAAGAGTACAGATACTCATGATTTTACTGTATTAGTTTTTATATTTATGAAGGTTTAGCCTCTGTAAAAAAAAATCTGCCAAAAAGTTGTTAAGTTGGACCAAGTTTTTTTCTCTTTATTTAATTGCTCAATGAAAAATTGAAAGCAGGTGTTTTACAATTTGTTTTTCTCTAAGATATGTCTTGTTCTTATTCTTCAAGAATTTAAATTTCAGGTTGTAAAAATTTTTTTTTTTCATTTATAGGATGTTGAGTTTGAACAATAACCTTGAGCGTAAAGAGTATACTTTTCGTGTTGGAAACCTTATTTTTCATGAACTTGGACACGTACCTACGCAATTACTAAGCAATTTTTCTTCAAAAGAATATGTATACCCTGTAAGTTAAATTACTTTAAAAAGTAGCTATTGCTCTGTTTCAGAGAGAGTTTTTTGGAAATAGTATCTTTAAAACCACTTGAGTAAATATTTATAAATAACTTGCTTTAAAACTTGCTTTTACAGTTTTAAGGGAAAATGAAAATCTATCAAGAATTTTTAGATGGAGAAACATAAATGAAGGCTCAGCATCGTTTTGATAAAAATTTTGGAATTTTTAGAATAACAATTGTGTAAGACGTGGTAATAGTTTCAAGAAAATAATTTTTTTTTGTCTCAAAGTATAAATGAATGATTTAATAAGTTCAAAAATTTGATGTAATGTCGGGCTTCAAGTCGTAATGATACCTTTGTTCAGCCTTAAAACTCTTAAACTAGATATCTTACATATATATATAGTTTCAAAACAATTGCTTTTTTTGAATTGGTTAATCAAAATCAGTGAGTTCAGATCTATCCTTATCTGAATTTGTTGTTTTGATCTTAAAAAAGCTTATTTGATGAAAACTGATTAGATTTATCAATATTGGTCTTGACGCTTTAGCAATAAGGAGCAAGTATTCTTTAATAATATCATAATTTGGTATGTTTCTAATTTTTTCATTAATTTGGTGGACAAAAATCTTTAGAAATAAATCAGATTTTTGAATTTCATAATATTTTCGGAGTCTGAAATTACAATTACTTTAAAAAAAACTTAAGTTAAAAATAAACTTGAGCATTCACTCGCAACCCATAATCACCTTCTCATCCTTTTTTTTTAGATCAGAGATGAGAGAGTTTATCTGAGTCATTATTTCACAAAGTTTATTGAAAACTAAAATTGATAATAAATTTAATCTAACTAGGTTGGTTTTGAAACAACATCGATTTTCTGGAACCATCATTCCATGAGAAAGCGGCGTTACTACACATGCTCTATAAGCGAAAGAATGAAATGCCCACGCTTTAAAGTAAAAGCTCATCCTAATGGTACTGAAGGTTCTCAACATACCGGCTGTACTGCGAAAGGTTGATTGATTTAGTTTTATTTTTGATTATAATTGAACTTGGGAGTTGGGTTTAATTTGTTAAAATTTATATGTGAGAGTTGAGGTATTACCTAATATTATGGAAATTGCTGATTTTTGTTACAACTGCACCTAAACAACATTTATACTTGCTCACATTTTTATTTTTTTAAATTTATATCACGGGACATTAGGTCGTCTATGTGAAATAATTTCTTTCATTAATATTAAAAGATGGGTCTAATTTCAAATCAAATTCCTGGGCGAAGAAGCTGGATCCGTGGCGCAGTGGTCTAAGGAGCTGAATTACGGAACCCAAAGTGAAAAGGTATGTGGTTCGAGCCTACTTGATAACTGCGTTTACGGTAAAACCACCATCTAATTTTGGCCAACATTAGAAGAATTTAGATGGTTTATATCTATCCTCGTCCTGTGTCCCAAAGCCTTTATATAGATACATATATTACGAATTTGGGTCATGGGACGAGGACAGACATACACCATCTAAATCCTGCTATAATATGTTGCCCGAAATTAGATGGTGGTTTCATTGGAAACGCAGCCATCAAATGGGCTCAAACCACATGCCTTTTCACTACGGTCTCCCCAATTCAGCTCCTTAGACCACTGCATCACGAATCCACATATGTATATATAAAAAATCTTCTGCAAATATGGGAAGCTCCATAAATGCTGTGTTTAGGGCTTTTTTTAGCACTTTTTTGATTGATTTGTCAGTGATGTATGACCACTTCACTCAATTTTATAAAAGTTTGCTGTAAAAAAGCAAACAAATTTAGGAATAATTCTATTTTCAAAAAGTTAATTGATTGAGGTTTTTTAGGGCTCATTTTTAGGTTATGTTTTATTTAATATTTTGATAAAGGATCTATTTTTCTTTGCGTTTCTTTTTCTGTCTCTGTTATAAAAGAAGTCTAAGTTCAGTTACTATTTTTTTCAAATAACCTTCACTTTTTGGTGTAAAAGCCCTATTAATACAGTTTGAGGAAACCCTCACGGCACAGCTACAGGTAGCTTAATAAACACACTTTCTATTGAAACCCCTTCATTAATACTGTCTCATTAACACTGTCTTCAGGGAAGGCCTAAATACATGACTCCATTAATACATTTTTCAAAGAAGTATTTATTAACTACACAATGCAGAAAAAAACTAGCTGTCAGTATCTTATATGAGAACAATCAAACACTCAGTAGCCTGACATTATTTTTTATTTTTTGTCACAGGTGCTCTTAGTGAGATCATAGCAAGCATACAAAAGATGAGAGAAGACGAAAACTTGTTAAAAGTCTTCCCAGAGTTTATCTGTGGAGAAGACCTTTTCGGTCTTTCAGAACCTACAATTCAACGAATGATCGAATCGGTAACGTTCTATTTTTACTTTTTATTTTATGTTGGTTTTACGTGTTTCAGATGATTATATGAGAATAATTGATATCTTATGATATGACGATTTGAGAAGATTATCTTAAGCAAAAATATTTGTTATACATCAAATTTTTCTAAATTAAGCTCAGTTTCTCAATGCTAACTATTCCTCTCAAAAGAAATCAAGTCTGATTTTAGTTTTGTTTTATGCTTAAAAATTTATATTGTATTAACTTGCTTCAACAGCGCAGAGTCATAAATTATTATAAAATTATTCATTTTATGTTTAAAATACAGCTGTATATCATGATGATACTTCATAACAAGATTTATAGGATTCAGAAAGTCCAAATTTTTGTTTCCTCTATTTTTCTTGTCTTTCTCTAAAAGATATTCTTTTAGACCGAAACTAAAAGTTAATACAGAAAAAGAAAAAAAAAAAGATTTACCGCAGAAAATAAGAATTCATTATTCTTGCATTAGTTTAGTAAAAAGTGATAAGTATTCTTAATTCTCAACAATCTTGTTGTTGATTAAAATCATATTTTTGTCAGCCTAAGGTGATAGTTAAATATTTTTCAAGCTTACCCGATATGGTGGACTCCAAAATTCATCATGTAATTAAATGTAATAAAATTTCTGGTTACTTAAAATAGAGACTGGTTTTTGATGCTAACCGTACTCCGTTTTTTTTTTTTTTTTTTTTTTTTTTTATTAAACTGTAAAACTTTCACGTGGTTTTCTCAACAGCCATTGCAAATAATTAAAAATGCAAAATCTGTAAAACTTGGCATCAAGTCATCAAAAATCTAGCTTTTCTTGTTAGGAC
Organism: Euphysa ruthae; assembly: GCA_035046665.1. Lineage (NCBI taxonomy): Eukaryota > Metazoa > Cnidaria > Hydrozoa > Anthoathecata > Corymorphidae > Euphysa > Euphysa ruthae. Next base: position 8,052 of record JAUZNK010002007.1, read on the forward strand.
CCCGGCATTGACCTGTCTTCGAAGATTAATAGAAAAATTTTCGTAATAAATTTAATTCCTAAAGCTCTCTTTTCAATGCCTCATTTTCATAAAAATCCCTCATTGACAGAAAAACCAAATTGAATCCAAACCCGTGTACAATTTTGTATTATGTTAATACCCCTCCCATCATCCATTTTTGTTCCTATCAAATAAGCGTTTCCACCACAACCAATAAGCACATATTCAATAATCGCCCTCTTTTCTCAATCCAAATTTTGCTGCTCTAAATATCAAATCATTTTGTTAAAAACTTCGCTCTTGTGATTGCCTCCTCTTTTGCAATGGGAGTTTATTAGACAATCTGTATGAATACTGACCAAAAGTTTAACAAATATTCATTATTTCATTTCTTTAAGTTAATACCATAAATTTAAAAACATGTATTATGGGCGTGGTTTAATTTCAAACGTCATAAACATATTTTAGATAAGTAAGTTCCTTGGGTGATTGTTCGAAACTTAACTGTATTTGTTAAATCTTATATGTTCATTTACTAATTTATTTTTCTCTAAAGTTGGTTACTGTACTCATACCATTTTATTTTTTATAGCTACCTGGTATTGATACTATTCAAAATTACAACTTTCGGTTTGGTAGAACACCTATTCTTATAGCAGAACTTCCGCTTGCTTTAAATTCTACTGGTTGTATAAGGTCCGAAATATACAGAAAGCATCATTCAAAGTAAGATTTTCTTTTAAAAATTTTCAAGATTGCTACCTCTTGTTTAATAAGTAAAATCCAAGGGGTTGGTGTTCTTAATATTTGTTCGTCATATTTTGGTAGGCAAAGATCTAGCACATGTAAAAGTTTTTGGAGATATTATATATAATGTAAGTATGTAAATAATCTCAAACAATGAATAATGTAAACCTCATTTATCAAATAAATGTAAATTAGAAAATGAAAAACTTTGTATTTATTTCTTTAAACAAATTATTGAAAAGTAATGTTTCGAAATCAACCTTCACATACAATAATGTATTTGTTTTTTCCATCCGGAATAGACTTCGAACTTTAAGCTTGCCCTTGAAATGTTCACGAAATGGATGTATATCTCAAATAATAATCTATCTGTTATTGCTAGAAGCTGGTAACGTGTGTTTTCTTAGGCAATAAAAAAACTAGTAATATTAAAGAACCTGAAATAACGTTTTTGTTCAGGTAGTGAATAGTGAAAATATTATATGCTCTGAAATAACGTGTTTTTCTCGGATATTGAAAGTGATGATATCACAGGTTCTAAAATAAGATACGTTTTCATGGGTAGTAAAATATTTCATGCTTCTTATTGTTATAATGGTTTATTCACAGCTTCAACATAAATCTAAACGGTGTGTTCAGTTAGTCATTTCATTTCATTTATCATGCAAATTACAGAAAAAGTGTAAATGTCACTGTTTTAATGTCAAGCACTGTTTCTTATTTTAAATTTGTTTATCTCAATCAAACTTATTCCTTGTATTTTTTCATTTTTATTTCATGATTATATTTTATCCATGTTTTTACTAGACCACTCGCAATGCGTAAACCTTCTGAGCACAGTCCTTCTGAAACAATCATCACTGATGACACTTGGCTGTTGTATTCTCAAAGGAGTGCTCATATTATGAGTACAAAAACAGGACAGTATCGGCGCATGCGCCAAGAATGGAGGAATAATGTTGTGCTGGGGAGATCTCGTATTCAAGGTCTTGGTTTATTTACAAAAAACGAAATTGAAGAGGTAACAATTTTACTAAATTCATTTATTTATGTTTTCTTTTAAAACCCATGTGTTTTTATTTGTCCGTTGTAGTAAATAATAATGAAGATGAATTATCAGGATTTGTATCAGTATTAATACTTTATTTGATAAAATATATTGTTCAAAGCTGCAATCCCTCGAACAATGTTTATACGACGATTCCTTAAGAAAAATAACGAAAACTTGGGTGATATTTTAAGCCCTTATAACTGCGAAACTAGACAATTATTTTTAATGCAGGATTTGTACAGAAATTAAAGTCAAGGAAATAAAATTTTTCTAAAGTAATATTGTTAATAAGGCAAATTTAGAGAGAATCGAAATTTTTTATTACTTGATCTTTTGCTTCTTTGGTTTGTAGCTCAAAGATCTTTTGAGCTACAAACCAAATTTTGTTTATGGGTATATGTCATTCTACCCATGCTTTATTATTTTTAGAATACTTTTATTATTGAGTATATTGGCTCTCTCATCAGAAACGAAGTTGCTAACCGACTCGAAAAGTTCTACGAGTGCCATGTAAGTAACAAGTTTTTTGTTTTGGGTGATCATATCAGGGAGTTATTACGTGAATTTAATTTCGCTTACAAAATTATATTTAATTTGATTTGATTTATGACTACATGCCAATATGTTGTTAGTCATTGGTTTGCTGATTGTCAATGCCCTAAACTTTTGTTTAGAAACAGGTTTGTAACGATTTAAATTCTGGCATCCATTTTTTTTTTTTTTTTTTTTAATAATAATAAAGAACAGTATTTTATTTAACATGCCATCCTTTCAGATGTCTGGTTACTAGAGCTCACAGTGGATTCTAATTTAGGTTCTAATTTTGGCCAACTTGACATACTGAATATGAATGACGAGTGACTTTAAATTTTCAGAGATAAATTTAAATTAGCACGTTATGTTTAAAGGTCTATTATAAACAAATATTTATCAAAACACCGAATATCATTATTTAATCTCGGGAATTTTTGATATAAAAAGTAAGATGACTAAAATATGTCTCAAAGCAATAATTAGAAATGAAATAATCACTTTTTTAACTTATTCTGCAGGTCAGAACTATGATAATGAACAAATATTCAACTGGGCAATGTCGAATTTTATCTTTTGCTCCGTCGAGATAAATAATATTCAACTTTATGTAGCCAAAATCTTTTAGCGACATGTTTCACTCCTGAAGCCCAAAGAAAAAACGTTATGTAGCCAAAATCTTTTAACGACATGTTTCACTCCTGAAGCCCAAAGGAAAAAACGTTTTATCGTTTAAAATTTATTTAATGAGTAAAGAGCAAAAGATTAATTTTATCAATAGGAACACATTTAAAAAGGATTGAAAATTTTACATTGTTTTTTTTTAATATTTTGTATCAAACTAAAGAATAGTAAAAAGAATTCTCAACACATATGAGGATGAATGTAACATACCATATGAAAAAGTTGCCACCACAATAAATTCAGGTAGAAAAAACATAGGTAATTATTTAAATATTAATCATTGTATATATTAATATTATTCTATATATGGTAATCATGGATGTTTGAAATTTATTCTTAAGGAAAGGGGAATAAAAATTCCGAAATTTGCATGAGTTTTTTTCTTGCAGAATCGAGGTATTTACATGTTTCGAATAGACTGTGACACTGTTGTTGATGCTACAATGGCTGGTGGACCAGCTCGATATATAAATCATTCTTGCGACGTGAGTTGATTTTCAATTTAGAAACATTTTAATGATATGAAACCGAAGCTATATGGCATTTTTGCGTGGGGTGTATAAATTGTAATTTCACAGGGTTGGGTTACAAATATTATGAGTGTATTTTCTAAAACGTTGAGATTTTTGATACTTTCCTTTCAT
>JAUZNK010002008.1:0-11707 GCA_035046665.1 Euphysa ruthae
ATATATATTGCGAATTGTTTTGAAAGACATTTTATGAGATTTTTTATTTTTCTGTCTGTGACTCTGGAATTTTAGTGGTTTTTATTAAATTTTTTTAGATTTTGATTTATTTACTATGTATTCAGGTTTTTTTTCTCAAGTGATAATATAGGTTTTAATTTTTATTGCTGACAAAAAACTAACTATAAAACTGGTCAAATGTGTGCAAACACAGCAGAAAGTATGGACTGTTGCAACGGAAGAAAAAAAGCTTCCGTAGTAACCAATTTTCCAAAAATAAAAATCAACCTCTTCAGCCTATTTCACCTATCAATGCAATTGAAGATCTATGTAGTATTCAACATCCAAAAAATAATGATGAAGTTATTCGTAATTATATAGTTGTCACACCGACCTACTTATCGTCAACGACACCAGTTTTACGTACTGTCAAATCCTATAGATGCTCTGCGTGCAGTAGCATAAATTACTGGGAACCAGTTTGTTGATATGGAATTGCTAAATAATGCATTATCAATCTTTCTATGCCCAGAATGTAAAACACCATCAATAGGAATAAAAATGGGTGCTTCATGCCAATTAAAAACTAAATGTGAGCGATGTGATGTGCTGGGTACTTTTATATTGTCTTTCTTTATATTTTGTCAGTGTCTTATTTAGACTATTACTTTAACCTCTGTTTGCTCTATAAACAATTTTAACAGATTTTTCTTTTTCAAGGCTTGAGGTTCATATCTGATTAAATTAAGTCATAACCACAGTTTTTGATAAAGAAGAATATAAAATTATTACGTTATGTGTATATAACAAAAAAAAGGGAATTTGTATGGCATGAAGAAAATGATAGCAGGACTAGTTCATTAATTTTTGGAAATCAACAACAACGAAGAACACCATAACTGCTGTTCCCGCACTAGTGATTCATGGTGTAAATTTCAAAGGGACAATATTTATCAAACTTCCACTTATAAAAACAGTATAGGATTCCAGAAGCTGTCAGTGAAATAATTAAGTCTATTTATTCACACAAGGTACTAGGTGCTGATAATTTCTTAGAAAGATGTCATGATGGGGAAACGCAGAATGCAAACCAATCACTCAATAATGCTATTTGAACAAAATGCCCGAAAAGTGTGTACGTAGGATAGTCAACATTTGAAATTAGTGTTTCATCTGCTGTCATACAGTTAAATAATGGTGAATCTGGTTTAACAGATGTTTTTCACAGTTTGGGAATTATTCCAGAAAATTTACCAATTCCGATATCCAAGATAATGATGTGCTACGTTTAAAACTAATGGATGAAAAATCATCTAAAAAGTTTAAATAACAAAGAAAAAAGCATAGAGCAACTAGGAAAGGGTTTGATGATAAACACAATGATAAAGAGGGACAGTATATCAAAAGGGGGGATTTTAATCTGCTTTTATATGTTAATATTTTTATATATTTTTATATATTTGGTACTTAAAACTTTACTTACCTTTTTCTCTGTTTATCAATTTTCATTTTCTGGCAAAGATTGCAGGAGCTATATTTGTTCAACTGACCTAAAATTTTGGAAATATGTTTATTTTAATTTTATATCCTGAAATAAAAATTTGTTTATAAAAATTTTGATTTTTAGGGTCCAAAATGTCAGAAATCGTGCTGAAATTTAGACCAATAAAAATAAGTATTCGATGCTTCAAAACAACAAAACACTCACAATTTTATTATCTCAGAACATTTAACTACTTAAAAGGTTTAAAACTGCACAAGATTGAGTCTTAGTCTATTTTACTTTTTGAGATATTTTTACCAAGATATTAGCACGTTTTTGACCAAAAACCGTGTAAATTTGCCCAAAAAAATAATGAAAAATCAAAATAAAAAAGAAAAATTATTTTTTACTTGTTTTATCGTATTTGAATTGAATGATAAAAAAAATATATATTTTTTTTTAGTAGTAGTGTACCCCCTTAAGTTAGAAATACATCTATCTATCTGTATAAAAACAACATTGAAAATGTTGGTAATTAGTTGCAACAAAACAAGAATTTAATAAAATGTCCAAATATTAGATAAAACAGATTAATTTAATCCAAAACAAAATCTTTAGTACGTCAACAAAGTTACGTTTTTGTCTTTTGGATTCAAAACATTGAAAAAAAGAACTGAGAAAAAATTTTTAACTACTCTTCAATGAAAATACAGAAAAAAAAACTTTGCTTAAGCAAGGTTTAGTTTTTGTATTTTCATTAATTAATAGGTGGCGCGGTATACAAAAGCGGTATAAACGCTAAAAGAAACGATATTTAAATGAGTAATTTTGATAAAGCAAAGCTTGTTTGTATATACAAAAGGTAAATGTTAAAATTGTGCACACAGAATCTAGTTTCTATAAAAAAGAGATGAAAGAGCCCTATGCTGTGCTACGTATTCTTTATACTCAGTTGCGGATTTAGGATGTTTTTCAACTAGGTCAAAATCTTTATCTTTTTATTTTCTTTGGCTGACAATTGGAAGATAGTATGAAAATTTGCAGCCTAGCTTCTGTCGTTTACAAACAGAAACATCCAGTGCAAACAAATAATTCATTTGCATTAATGACAACACAATATACTGTTAAATCATGGCTTACTAAATTACAAACCTTCCAAACTAGAGAGGCAAAACTGTAAGCTTAATTTTTGGTAAGGTCACTTATTTGTGAACGCAATTAGCTGGAGCTAATTTGGGCTAATGTTGCAGCAACGCGAAATATTCGCCATGGTAAGGATTTTTTTTTCTGAACCCGCATATTTTTGAGCCGAAATTGAGGCCAATATTCGGGTCAAAATTTGGGCAAAAATTCGTACCTATTTTTTCATATTTTGTCTCGCCTTCCTATTTTGTTATTTTTAATGTTTGAATAATATTTTACCGTCTAACCAATGCAAGCGTGGAAAATGAATGTAAAACTGTATATGAAAAAGAGTAAAGAATAGTTCAATCGAGACAAGATATGATAGCTTTGTTGTTAGTTACTAAGTCAAAATTAATTTCAATACAGTCCACAAAGAACTATTTTTAAATGTTAAACAAAGCAATCGTTAAGGTTTCATTCGAATGTAAACATCAAATTGTTTTTATATTTAATTTCGTGTCTTTACAAAGGAGGGTGTTTCCTAAACCGTAAGTTAAATTTAAATTTATTTAAATTGAAATATACTTTTAATTAAAAACAAAATCTTTACTTCACAATGCATGCGATATAAAATAAAATCACTTTTTTGTAAGAACTATTCTCGCAATAGAACAAAATTAATTTCAATACTGTCGAAAAAAAATTTATTTCTATTGAGCTACAGCTTTATTGTATATTAATCACTGGTAGCGTAAGATAATTTGCTGTTTGTTAAATTCTGTTGATGTTTTCTTCTATCATCTATTATTTTATATCATTTTAAATTTTGGCTTACCAACAAGCTTACCATGCTTTCGCAAACCTTTATTCATATATTTGGCAACAGCGCGAAAAATTACCTATATAAAGAAAGGTTTTTTTTGCTCCGTAGATTTTTGAACCAAAATTCGTGCCTAAATTCGGGCCAAAATTCGTGCCTAAATTCGGGCCTATTTTTTTCTTGCCTTCCCATTTCTTCATTAATGATATTTGCACAGTAGAGAATAATTCAATCAAGGCAATAAAACATCAATTTTGATCTCTTTGTTATAGGTAATAATATTTGGTGTCTGTTGTTCTGTTTTTTACTACGCAAATAATATCTATGGAAGAGTGTTTCATAATGACTGCTACATTTAAATTAATCTTATCGGAAAGCCTATCTTGAATATTTAATATTTTTCAAAACGGATAGCGCTCTGTTATTTAAATCCATTTTTAAAAAGATTTCCATTATGATTTTATCCTGAATTATACCAAACGGAATGATAGTCAGAAATTTTTTATGCAATCCGAAAATGCTTTTTCAATTTTTGTCCAATCAGAATTAGGCTAAATGACTAATAAAGGTAGTAAAAATTTAAACTATATGCAAAAAAAAATTCAGACTGTATTTCTTATAAAATTTTCATATAGATTTAGGTGAGTTCCGTGCATGTATAAAGTTGTATCTAAAGTCACTTCCGTAATATTCTAGATGAAATATATGGATGCTTAAGTTATGCTTACAGTCGTAAACACGGTATTTCTTTCTTTAATCTCTATAGAAAATAATTCTAAACTAATATTCCCATAATAATAAAGTTAAAATAGAAGCAAATAAAACAAAATAGAGGTGCTATTAGAGAGACAACGTATTTCCAATGTATATCTTTTTAAATATGGGGCTAACAATTAGGTTCAAGCTATTTATTTCAGAAGGTTCCCAGGGACTTTGTTCTTACATACTTAGAGCTCCCATTTGAGCTTAAGGTAAATAACCGCTCGGCCAGACAATTATAAACACCGAACTGAATGTTACTCATGTTAACTGAATGTTACTCATACGGTGAGTGGTCAATACCCGGATTTGAGCCCAGAACCTTACAGTAGGGAGTCAGATGTGTTACCAACGGAGCTATCTGGGTACTACTACTAATAGATAGATACATCACATCATAATCAGGGAATTTTTCTTTACGTATGAAGAAAAAAAATTAGAACCAAAATTAGACAGGTAGAAATTCCCATGGAGATATATTCCAGTAGCATTAAACGTAAAAAATATATTAGATAATTATGTCAGCAACTTGGTCTTTAAAACTCACTATTAAATATAAAAATAAATATTTCACCAAAGCTGTGACATCAAGATCTAATATTAAAAATTAGGGATCTATACATAAGTAAAATGATAGTATAATATTTAATAAGTCATGAGATACCACCCAAATTTTGGTTTGAAATAATCTATAAATCATCAAAATCACAAATGACACTATGGATGAATCGATTAATTTGACAATTCAATATTAGGTTGATATAATGACTGTGGTTTGTGGTTATTCACCGATAACCTTACTTATAAATGGTTTCCATAGTGTATTAACAAACATTTGAAGATATGATAAAATTTATTGTAACCTATCGTTTATAAGAAAGATTTTAAAGTATCAAAAATTTTGTTTGATCATCAATGGTTAATTTTAGGGTTAAATCAGAATCCCCCACCACTTCCGGAAAAATTATACATTTTTTTATTATTTCTAATTTTTTCTCATCTCTTTTATATCACGCTGTTTTCTTTCCTGCGACTTGCTGTGATAGCTGTGATGATAAAAATTTATAACGAATTTTATATATTTTTTGAGGAAGAAGATGATTTAGATAATAACATTATTGAATAGTTCTTAGTGAGAATAAGTAGCTATTATGACTTGGGCTGTTCATAAAAATCATTTATGGATCATTGGTCGCTGTTTTAGGTCTTTAATGTGAAGAAAACACAGTGCATGAAACCGTTATCATTCTAATATTTTATGCCTAAAAATGTAAAGTTTTCTCCTGTTAGTTATGTTAGTTATGCTGTTTTGCAGTCAATCCCGCTTCTAAACCCCTTTCATATAAACTCTTCCTTATATAAGTGTTTGAAATTTAATGAGATTTCTGAAAATCTGGTGATTTTTGGTATGATACCTGACCTGCATACTAATATTCCGTTGACATCAAAGTTGTTTTGATTTAGGAAGCTAGTTAATTGCGCGGTGTTCATAGATATATTTTTAACAAAGAGTTTTACGACTTGGTGTACGCACTTATATGTACGCTTTGAATGACAATAACCATCACAAATCTATCAATAACTACGTCCGCATGAATCATTGCATCATTTATCTGAATTTTTTTGTAAATAAGGGAAGTCTTAGACAGGTATTTATCATATCCAACTAGATAGTATCCATGACAGCTAAATTCAACAAGATTCATATGTGATACGCAACACATGTTGATTGATAGGTAACATATAGAGATTATCAATTTTATTATTGTAAGGAAATTAAATTATTCAATGATTTTTATTATGGAACTGGAATACGTCAGATCTGCAATTAATGTTCTTTAAATACACAAGAGAAAATATGAGATATCTCATTTTGCCTGCAATTTGTAGAGTTGTTGTTTTAGTTGAGGGATTAATAGAAAACATGAGTTAAGATAGGGTTACAATTACTTTATGTTTCGTAGCGACAGGACGACTTTTTATTTTTTCAAAAGAATTAAATTAAAAGAATCAAAGGTGTTTTTTCACCGAAAATCTGATATTTTCTATACATTTAACATGAGCTTCAGAAGGTAATAAAACACGAGAGTTCTATCCTAATATCCAAGCCTCTTTTTTTTTTTTTTTTGTCATGGATTCTTTTTTAAATTGCTTTTAAAGCAAAAAAGATTTGCGTAAGTGTGCACTGTAGTATACTTATTACCTGCAACAGGAGCCAATCAAATTGCTAGCAATGAAATTCAGTGATTCTATGGAAATTAATTATATTTAATTTTTTCTTTTTTTAAATATTCGAAATTTCAACTATAGTTTCATTTGATTTCTTTTTTCAGCAAATCTCTATTATGGAGACAATTTTAAATTTCCTGATTGTACTAATGGTATTTCTCATCTACTGTTTAACGAGTGATGCTAGACCCAAATCAGGTTTTACGTGCGAAAGTATATGCCTTGGGTATTTTGATTTATGCACAACACAAGCTGTAAACGCGAGTACGCATTTTATATGTATGAATGAGAACAATAGGTGTTCTAATAAATGTGATTTAAAGACATGGCGTTTAAAAATACCCATCAAAAGCTACTATGAACACACTAAAAGAATCTTAGCGGCGGAAATTAACGATATTTGGAGAAGTTGAACATACCGTAGTAAGATGCGATTTTTTAAAAATAGGATTGTATTTATAAAGTTAAGATGTTATTTATAGAATAAAGGTTAACCAATACCTTTATATTGTTGTGTTATTTATACGCGATTGTATATGAACATATATTGGCCCTTTGTAAAACCATTGCAACTGATACCGAATATATAACTTTTTTTCAACTCTTTATTATTCTATCATAAAAATAGACATATAAAAGTTCAAAAGGTGCGACTCCAAATAGTTAGTTATGTCAGTAACAGTGATAGCTGTTACATTTAACGTGGGGAACAAAACAATTGCTGAGACAATACTTGACGGGTCTTGGAGTATTTAAAACACCCATTTAGGCCTACGAAATTCGCTCAACCAAACAACCCGACCAATTTGAGCTAGCGTTGCATCACGCAATGGGTTTTGCTCAGAAACTCAGAGATAATATTGATATAAATTTCTATGAAGTGGAATTCGAACTCGTAACCTTTTGCTCACTAGTCAAACGTCCTACCACTGTGCCAACTCACCTATGACCTATTTGGGCGAGCCTCATACAGTGTAAGGAATTTTTTTGCAGTAGCGTTGTGAACTGTTGAAATTGCTTGTCGTATTAATTTTTCTTGATAAGAATTCTAAACATTTTAATCTTTTTCTGTTTTTGCACATAAATAACATTAAAATAAATAGAAGAAAATGTTTGAACGTGTATGTGTTGTGTGTGTGTGTGTTGTGTGTGTGTGTTGTGTGTGTGTGTATGTGTTGTGCGTTGTGTGTGTGTGTGTGTTGTGTTTGAGTATGTGTTGTGTGTGTTGTGTGTGTGTGTGTGTGAAATGATACTTAACATATCAAGATACTAATACAGAACAATGAATCTAAATCCATTTGTTGCTGTAGTTGAGTCACTTTGCTTAAATCAAACACAGTGTATTTAGCAAGACATAAACTTTCAAAAAAATTAAATGGCAGAGAAAGCTTTCAGACCTAGATGATGTACGATCCATGCAATAACGCACGAATTGAAGTAAGTTGAAAAAAAAAGATGTTCTTAAGTAGATAAATTAAACAGCATTTAGATTTGTGACAATATTTAAAAAAATGATCTGCAAAACCCAAATATAAAAGTTTTTATTTCAAGAAAAAAAAAGTTTTTTGTAAAAATTTATATTGAAATCACTAAAATTGCTCAAAATACTTGAAAATTTCAAAACATTACATTATTTCGAAAAAGAACGATATTATCTCTAGAAAGGAAAACTAAAACAGTATATTTTTGTAATTAACATTTTTCTATTATAAATATTAATAAATAGACATATATAATTTTGTAATAAACATACTTCTGTTATAAATATTAATAAATAGACATTTATAATTTTGCAGTGGTGAAAGGTGCTTGCTTAAATGATTCCTCGATTATTGTGTCGACACCCTAATCTGAATATGGTTCGTGAGCCGTTGATGTGCAAACTAAAAATTTAAATCAATATTTACTTTAAACACCCCATGAACAGGAGAAATACACCAAACACGTTTATAGTATGAGAAATGACATGCTAAAATTGGACTAATAAAACATACTTTTTTATTTTTAAAATCTATGTATAATTTTTGTGTGGTGGTGATTCAAAAGTATAAAAAATTTTACTGCTTTAAGCTTCAAGCTTCTTGTGGAAGAAAGACACGCTTGCGTATAAAAAGGCGTTAATTTTTCATTGGTTGTTTTTGTTTTATCAGTTGATGACTTTGGTGTGGGATTAGGGTTTAGCCAAGCAACAGAAACCTGACTAGGAAGATGGTATCTTTTTCTTCACAATTTAATTAAAATTTTTACATATAATTGCATAGGTGTGTCTCCCCTATACACGATTCCAGTTTTAGAAGCTTACCCGATATTAGTTTATAGAGCTTCGTTGTCAAAAAAGCCTCTTGTTGTCCCACCAGCCATATCAAATTTGGTCAAGAGTGAATTTATTATAAAACCAAAACAAATATCGTTATCGCTATATACTATTTCAGCAAATTTTTAAATTTGAACAAAACTTGTGCAGTGAAGTGAAGCGAAATTGCAAAAAAATCAGGATGCGAATACTTTAAGAGAAGCAAGAAATGCGGAAGCATCTTTTGCGAGACAAATTCGCGAAAGTTAGGGAATTAACTTTCAAAAGAATAAACTTCCACTATTCAGCTGTAATAAAAAATAGATGCAGTGGTAGTTCAGTGTTTTTAGTAGAGAAAAAGTATTCCAGAACGGAGGAAAAGAATCGAAAACAACAACTACTTTTTTGGGCTAATAAAATCTATGGAGTGCCCGCAGCTGGTAGTATGGTAGATAAGAGAAGCAGGTTTAGACTTCAGTATTCAACCGCCCCTTAGAATCATGCCTTATGTGTGATTTATAGTCGTAGTTATACTTATATTCGTTATAAACTTATATAAAACAATGTAATTCTAACTTTAAATAAAATTTTAAATAAAAGTATTTAACATGGGTATTTCCAATTCCAATTATTATTCATATCTGCAAGTGTAACTGTGGATAATTATTTCCTTTTTGCTATATCTTCGACGTCTCCAAGTAAAGAACCTAACTTTTTCACTGTTCTCCATTTTTCATCGCTCTTGCCTATTCGTTCAATGTTTTTATGTTCTGTTTTCGTTTCGTTCATTTCAAGGATAACTTCAAGAAGAGCCTATTTAACAATTCTGTTGAATTTTATATTTCTTTGTAAATCAGTAGTTAAAAAATCTGCGTCATCAGCGTATATTAGTTCATTAGGTATTTTTTTTTATTTTCTATTAGTTGTATTTGTAATTTAATATAATTATTATAAACTTATATATACATGAAGTCATAACAAAACGGCAGAAAATACTTTCAAAGACAACAACTACGAAAAGTTTCAAACATTAACTATCGGGCACGCATTAGCAACCAAAACCAATATAAGTTAAGGAAACAGGATATACTATCATTAGGGATTCTCACTGCTACATAAAAACTCTCTGTCTGGTCATATTCTTGACTCGATTCTAAAAGTAACTAGTGTTGCTTTTCCACTGAAGTGGAAGAGCTTAAGGTTCTCTTGGCGTCTTTCTCGTGCGTGCGAATGAGCAGCAAAGAAATAACTTATATTCCCATGAAACACGAAATTTTATTACGGAGATATACTTTTAAAAACTATTAATCTCCACGATATATTGGTAAATACTTGTTCTAACTGCAATCTCGGCATCTCGCTTTTAAGTTTGAGGATCTGAAGTGGCTAATAGAATCTTCTCCAACTAGCGAGCAAATTGATCCTCTAAGGACGGCTGAATACTAATTGCCTTTTCCACCCATTCTCATTTCTCCTAGACAAGCTTATGGCCAAGTATTACTTCGTCTTGTTTTTTCTTGATATAATTTATATTTGGTCGAGTTGGATGCGCTTGCGCATTTGTTTATCTTGTTCAGCGCTGTTCCATCAAAACTGGGAGACAATCGGCCGTGGGAACACTTCATTTTTCCAATATATCAGTATTAATTTGAACCCACTAAGTATACATAACATTACATAAAAAATAGCATTTTCACATGGAATTCCGTGTACTAGATATTTACCTACCAAGACATCCAGTGAGGATTCTCATAGGTCGACCGACAATATGCGGTATAACAATTATTCAACCCACATTCTCAAAATGAAGCGCTATACCTTTGTGCTAACCGGCTGGGCCAACCAGAGTATTTAAAAATCATAGCCGCGTTCAAAGCACCAGGCTACCCGGTTACGAGTTACCCTGCTATTGCCGATGAATCGATCGAGTTTGATCCAAAAAAGAATGAAGTTATCATTGTGGATGATTTGATAGAAGAGGCAGAGCGGTCGAAATATTTCAACTACCTAATCAAAGATGGTAGTCGCCGCGACATCACTACACTCGTCCTCGTATCTCATTGGTGGTGTGGAAGTGAAGATGCAAGGCGACTGCGCTTACAAAAAGACTATATATGTCTTCTTTAGGTTCCCAGCCGACATAAAGGAAGCCAGAGCTTAGGTTGTCAAATTTTTTCCGGTGCCATAGATCACTTTGTTGAGGACTACAATGACGCGACCAGTGAACAATATAGACTTCTATAGTTGATCTATCTCACCCACATCATATCGATTCACATTTGCGATTTAGATGCAGAAAATGGGGGATCGTATTCACAAATGCAGCCGTGACATAAGAAATGGTGAACATATTTGGACATATAAAGTTTGACACGGTGAGCGTGGACATTCCGGTGCTCCCGGTCATAAAGAAGAACTCGCTCAGCAAGGATCTACAGAGAAAAACGTAACTTTTTCACCTGATGCAGGTATTTCTGAAAATGGCTTATATCTCTATCCATTGACGATTTTATTGGCAGCTTAGCAAGTAGCTCACAATTTTCACAATGGCATATTTTATAACTGAAATAAAAATTGACCTATGAATAAAAATCAACACAAGATATTTATTTCCTGTCACAGCTACTTAAAAAAGTAAAAAAAGCTGACGCAAGTTTGTCACAGAAAAGTTAAAAAAAGTTAAAAACACATTGAAAAATTCAAAACCCTTTAATGAATTAATTATTCAGGGAAGAAATATCAAACAAAAAAGGTAAACCACGATTTGAAAGATTTTCCCGAAATATCATTTAAATAAACTAGTTGTATGCCCGCCAAGATTTGGCAAATTTTTTAGGACCGGGGCATCGATCCCCCTACAACCAACATGCTAAGCGAGCGCTCTACCATTTGAGCAAAACCTTCTGAAGAGAGTACCTTAAAAAAACTATTAAAACTATTTTATGATTTTATGATAATATTTTATTATTGTTAACTAACCAATGAATATCTTTAATAT
>JAUZNK010002009.1:0-11706 GCA_035046665.1 Euphysa ruthae
GGAATTAGAGTGACATGAATCGAAGTTTAGATATTGATCAGTATGTGTGGGTTTGTGGTAAACGTTAACAGATAATGGTTCGTTGGGATGGCTCGTAATAGTTGTATCTAGGAAGGCAAGACTGTTATTATTTTCGTGTTCGATAGTATATTTAATCTGTTGATGCATGTTGTTTAGTATCTCGAAGAAATCTTGAAGAAAAATGCGCTTGATAATAACAAATACGTCATCTACAAAGCGTGTCCATATTTTTGGTCGGTGCGATGTTGTAATAAGTGCGAGAGATTCGTGAGATTGCATATAAATTTCGGCTACGGCGGAAGATGTAGGACCACCCATTGCAACGCCATCGATCTGAGAAAGAAATTTATTGTCTAATTTAAACCACGTTTTTGTTAGAAGGAATTTGATAATGTCAAGTAAATCGGCAGGCGGAATCGGAATTTTTTCTTTAAGAGAAATTAAATTATATTGTAACTAGCCTGATGATAGGAGCAGCATGACTCCTGAAACCCCGCTCAATAAAATTTTATAACTCATGACATGCGTTTTATATCTTTTTAATTATTAATGCCTGAGTTGACAAACACAAATATTTTTGAAAGTATAAGATTTTGTTTAAATAATATTAGTTGTGCCCATATTGGCACTGAGCAGTATAGCATGTTGATATATAGTATGTTGATATAAAGGTCATTCAGGGTATTGGTGCAAATGCATTTAAATTCTGCAGTAACTTACATTATATGTAAAATTTCTGAAAATAGAAGAATCCCTTAACGCAACAGCCATCTAAGGCTAGATATATGTTTTTTTTTATATGGAAATCGAGCCTCAATAAATGTTAAAATTGTGAAATATGTATAGTATAATAGAAAATTGGAGAACAGAAAATAAGGTGTAGTAACTTAAAGGAACTTTGAGCCTCAAAATCAATGAAAGCCTCAACTTCAACTTAGGGCTCCTTATAAAAAAAAATATGTACACCCTTGAGAAGATCTACCATTGCAAAAAATTTGATGTCATCAAAACGCCCCTTTGTATGGAGCAGGTTTTCTAATGAAATAAAATCAGTCGCAAACTATTATGCTTTTTAAACATAAGATCAAGAAAAATTTTTTTACCTCTCTGGGTTTAGTTTACAGACCTAATAAATATAGACTATAATTCTGAAAAAACACTCTTTTTTTTTCTTTTTTTCTTTTTTGTTTTGGCTGAATCAATTTCTGAGTTTTTGTGTATGAGGTATAACAGGACCACAATGGAAATATTGTTGTGACAGACAATTTTTGTGCATATCCTTGTCGCCATTTGTTTTTATCTTAATGTTTATTGTTGTTGTTATTTTTTGTTTTCTCTTGTTTTTTAATTTTCATAGCTTATGTATATTAGTTCGTGGCGGAATAAATACTGACTTACTTATCACAATGGAAATATTGTTGTGACAGACAATTTGTGCTTATCATTGCCTCCATTGGTTTTTTATCTGAATGTTGTTTTGTTGTCCTTGTTGTTGTTTTTTTGTTGTATGTTATCTTGTATTTTAATTTTATAGCATATGTATATTTTTTTGTGGCAGAATAATTACTTGTTTACTTTTTTTACCCAGGGTGTTTGAATTAGTTCGAAATATATTTTAAAATTGTTTATTTTGGGTATTATGCGTTAAATGGTCAACCCCTTATTGGAAAGCACTATTTTTCTAGATTATATATTCAGGTATATTCATGTAATTTTATTCATGTCAACAATTTTTTTTTCTATACAAACACAAATTACATAAAATCATAAAAAACTAAGACAAGACACTTCACCTCTTACCATAGGAAATATACATTTACTTATAAGGGGCTGCAAGCAGACAGTATGAAAATGAAAAATTCAAAAATAATATTAAATGAGGATAATGTGGAGCCATGCATAAATTTTTAAGACGATTTAAGAAAAACAATAGTACATTTCAATAGTAAATTTATTGTCTGAAAAATTTGTCATTGACCCTGTTATTTCAATAGCATATATAAGTGTATATAAGTGTAAAATGAACAGTGCAAAAGGTAGTGACAAGTAGATTCATCTTCTAAACTGCTGCTAAAAAGTAGAACTAAGGTATCAAGAAAATTATGATCACACTTATGTTTCCTTAAATGACTCAAATTAACACAGAAGTCGTGTTAGCAATTTTATGCCTATGGGTCGAAAATATTAAAAACTGGACGATCATTTTGTTGGTAAAGTTTTACAATGGCATTATTGAATATTGACACGGTTTGCTAGAGGCTACACAGTTCCTATCAACCTCCACATATCCAATAAAATGTTTTTGATTATTGAATCTTTCCAGCTTATTGAATACTTGTGGTCTACCCACTCAATTAGGTCCCATTCTCTTAGTCCATGAGGATATTCGACAAGTTCGTCAATTAACAGAAGCTTGAACTATTTCAATAAAAATTTTTGCGTGTTCCACAACTGGTGGAAGCATGGTATATACATTGTGGTACTTATTGATCAGTAATCTTTGTTTGATGGTTTCTTGTACAATACCCATTACAATAACGACAGTCAGAAACTTGAATAACTCATATCTATTGTCTTGCATCCATTTTCTGTAGACATAACTCTTTTGATTTCGATTATAAATAAAATGTTGCAAAATTTTTTTTGTAAAAACAATTAAGCCTTTTGGCTGCATATTATGGAGATAACTAAACTAAGAGCGGATAATGAAGAGAAACTTGGTAGTTTTTATTTAAAACCATGATTATATGCAATATAGGTTATACAACTAGCATAAATTATGTTTCATTGACAAGCTATGGAAAATCTGTAGCGAATGAGTTAATTATATAGTCTATATACCTGATTAAATAATTCTTATAGCTTTATATTACCCTAGCTAAATATAAATATATATAGCCTAACTTAGCTATCACCACCATTAAAAATGCATGAAAACACAAAATTTGTGTATGTAGCTAGCTACGTACCACCTAAAAGTTAATTATGTATATGGAGCATTAAAGAAGGAGCTATTCTGATTTCGCAGATCTATCAACATGATTATGCAGGTGATACATTTATGTTTCTGAAACATTTCTGCCAGAGACCGAGGACCTATATTTTCAAAAAGCCCAAGTTGCAGTTATATATTTCAGACTATCTCTGGGATGGGAGATGAACGAGAAAGAAAAAATCACTCCAAAATTATTGTGGTTTGTTTTAAAACTGTCATACCTTATAAAAATATTTCTAAAAAATGCCTGCTTTATCTACATGAAAAATTACAAATCAAAATTATTTAACCAAAAATTAGAATTGATATTAAAATGCCACGAGGAAAGTAAAGTTTTACTTGTCATTTTCTTAATTAATCTATAAAAATTAATATATAAAAATTAATTCGTGACAATTGACTGTGAGTGAGTGAGTTTGTATATTTAAAGTGGGGAACCAAGAAATTGCCAATAAAATATTTTCAGAAGGGCCCACATCTTTGAAAATTTAGAGCACCCACTTGTGCCTACAAAATTTGCTCAACCAAACATCCTGACTAAAGCTAGTGTTGTATTACGCAATGAGTTTTGCTCAGAGACTCAGAGATAACATGGAAAATTAATTTCCGCCAATTGTGGGAGTCAAACTCATAACATTCGTTCTGTAGTCAAACGTCCTACCACTGTGCGAACTCTGCTAAGTTGACTATCACGCTACGCAGTAATAATTTATTTAAGTGTCAACATTTTGATACAAACTCTTTTTTTTTATGTTCATATCGCTATTATTTTCTATAATAAACAATTTCTCGTAAAGTCCTAATTTGTTGTTAATTATGGTTATGATATCTTTCCTTAAATAAGGTAGATATTAATGTGATATAGAACTTTTTAATATTAGATTTGTTATTGTTACCTCAGCTTTACATATCACGTTTGTAGATAGACATTTATTATCAAGAAGGCATGATATTTTGTTCCTTCAGTTATATGTAAATTGTTTTTACATTCATAGGAAATGGTGGATTGCATATTATCATTTGCATTTACTACTTTGGTATCGTTTTTATTATTACACAAAATTATTTTATCAAATCCACTGTTTTTTATGAAGTTTGAATTATTTTAACATTTTTGTCAAATATTTTTTGTTGCTTGATATGTATGATAAACATTTTGAAATTGATTTTGGTATTTTGTTAATGATATTTAATGGGTAGTTTGAATTTTTGTTAATATATAAATATGTCATTTTGAAATATTAGTAAAAATGAAAAGGAAGATATATGTATTGTGTGTGAAAAAGGATATTCTACTAACGAAAAAGTAGCACTTTAACTAATGTTGGTTAGGATAATTTTAAACTTCAATCAGAAAATTGGATGTATATAGAGGTTTGTTTATTTTTATTTTGATATTTTAAGATATTTTAAAACCTCTTATTTCTTAGGCAAAAAAAACTGTTCGAGGCCGTCAATAAGGTAAAATGCAGTATAACTCAAAATTTGAACCCCCTTTCCCCTATATACACACCTATACCTTTTCACTTAGCCACCCCTTTGAGTACATACTTCATTAAATGTTTACCCCCTTCCCCTTTTAATTTAAATTGAATAAAATAAAAATGGGAAAATAAAATACAGAAAGTTGTTTTTACTTATAATTCGTACTATTCTTCTCTAAGGTGAGATTTAAATGGACAAACTGAAAATACTTTCTTTCCTTTGTGTTTTCTGAAATTTTTACGAGAAATAATACTGATGCACGTTTGAAGTAAAACTCAAAACTATTCTTTGCAATGTCATGTCTTCATTTTAAAAAAGGCAGTACAAATAAAATAGAATGAATGTTTCATAACATGCGTTTGATTATATACAAGGTGTGCAATGTCATTTCTTCATTTTTTAAAGAAGACAAACAAGATAAAATGATTCTTTAAAACATGCGTTCTTTTATAAAATGATTAAAAGATAACAAAAAAAAAAAAAAAAAGATTTAAATAGAGCAATAAAATATAAAATGAAGTTGAAAAAAACTTTGTATTTGTTATATCCGTAAATTGTGATTTTTCTTGTCTTCAAATCTTTCATTTTTTCCTTACGAAAAATTGACACAAAGGTAGTCTAACTGCGTACGTACTCATTAACGTTAACCCCCTGCCTCTGTACGCACTTGTACGCTTTTGGCATACCCCTCCCTCTAGCTGATTACGTACTTTATGGATGGCCGCTTAAACAGTTTATCAATTTTTAGATTCCCGTTATTGATGAAAAGTATCTGTTTACAAACTTTATAATTAGATACTTCTTATCAGTAACGGATAAAAATCAAAAAATTTTCAAAACGCATTTGGTACAGCCCATAATAGTTGTAGAAAATTTTCTAAACAGAAGTTCACTCTTTTACCACTAAGTTTAGTTTAAAGGTTTTTCATCGTGATGATGAAGGGCAAAACTACATATAAGCAGATGTCTTATTTAATTATCACACTTAATCTAAAAACATTACTGCCATTAAAGTATTATTATTAGTGTTTATATCAGTATTAAAGTTTAATTTGTAACTCAATACGAGAATCGTGCAATGCAAGTTTAATAAAGCTCATGATATTTTTGCTGCTGATGTATATTATCATCAATTGTGTTATATAACATTTGCTATAAATACCATAAAAACCGACACCATAAATTTGTACCTTTACATCTAACATAATTGTAGAATACAATTTTTTTTCAATAATCTCATAAAAGATCTTAGTTTCATGTGTATTGATCAAGACATTGAACCTGTTATTTCAAGCACATGGATACTAAAACGTATAATCATTGAAGATTTAAGGATAAGGTTGAGTTCAAGTGATAGTATACAGGAGTGATGTAAACCTATGCGAATACTCCGTTGCTACATTAAAAGGGGTCGGTATCAATGACAGCAATTTAGTGTAAGCATTTGCGACTATGACTACAAAAATGACTATAAAACCATAAAAAGTTCGTGACAACTTGAATCATTGCGTTTCGTATGTTGATATAATTATCCAAAACAAACATTGGACAAATTCTTTTAATCAACAACAAAAAGCGCCACAAAATGTTATGAAGGGAATAGCTACTCATGTTGCACTTGATAACAATGATGATTGTGAATAAACAACAACTGGTCATGGAACAAACCATGATAAAAATTTCACAATCTTTCAGCCGCTTTTATCAGGTAGGTATCATATTTCGTTGTAGACTAGGTAAAATTGTTTCTTTTTTATTTTTGTTAGATTGTTTGCAAGAATTTCTTTCTTGTATTATGCATATACCATTAGATACTTATTGTGTATACTATTGATATCAAGATATCTGATATTTTGTCTAGGTTTACAGAAAATAGTAATTTTTTCAGCATTTAGTGATTAACGGTTTACACCAGTTTGTAAAACTTTCGTTGTTAATTTTGTTGCAAATAATTTTAAGTGATTGATGAATTAATAAAGTTGGTGTCATCAGTGAAGTAATGAAGTAATGCACAATTGAGTGTTTAACAGAAGCGGTAAAGTCATGAATGTAAAATTCTAAAATTGATCCTCTGAGGAGCACCTTTATTTAATGTTTTAAGAGTATATTTAAACCCATTTATTGTGTCATTTTCTTTACGATTTTGTAAACAGGATAAAAGCCAGTTATTTAGCGACACCAAGAGCACCTTAGTAACTAAGTTTAGAGATATCATGATCAACTGTCAATAATACATGTGCATGAATGAAATTTTTTTGAAAACTCTGACGTAGATTTTTATGTACTTAAGCTGCTAAAATATTTTTCAACCACTTGCCTAACATTGTAATCCAATTACGTTATACGCAGCAAGCATAAACAAGAGAAATAAAAAATATGTGTGTTAAATTGTTATTATTTAAACCTAGTTATTAAAACCGAAAGCAAATGGTTCTACAAGATAATTTTGAGCATAGATAAGGAGTTTTGTGTTCTAATAAGGATAATATCCATAAAATAACCCTTTATTTGGCAAACCAGGATAAAACAGAAAACATAATTTTGTTAGGAGCATAGATTTCATCATTGCTGTAAATATGAAAATTATGACGATGACTATGACAACAATCACGACACAACATTTTCTTGTTATTTATTATTGATTTCTACTTTTAATATCTTGGACGAAATTAACGAAACAGAAACCAACTCCTTAAGTGTTTCAAACTTAAGGATGAAAATGAATATCGCAACCCTTAAAGTATGTTTTAATGAGAAAATTGATCATCAGCTTTTCTTTGCCATTTCAAATTTTGGCAATAGTCTTGTTTTGTCTCGGTACATTATTGCTGGGAATTTGGTTTGGGGCATTTTAACCAGTTCTGAATTTTGTTTTTTCTCCACAAATTTGACATAGTGTCATCATCTTTTCATAGTTCTGAAATAGTATTTTGTTAAAGATATTTTTCAGACGTTTTTGGACAAAATTAATGAGACTTTTTGAATGTTTGAGAAATTCAAACAGAAACCCCACTTCAAGCATTTGAAGATTTATGTATACGTATTCCAAGGTAGCAAACTTTAGTTTTGTCTTTAGACTTTAAGGCTTTTGAATTTTATAGATGAAATCTGAGGCCCTAGTCAAACTAGAGGCCTTTAAATATAGACAATGTCAATTTTCCACCAGCAACTCCTTAATTTTGTTTTAACAAGAAAATGGATCATAAGCTTTTCTTGAAAATTTCAAGTCTTGGCAGTGATCTTATTTTGTCTCATAACATGGCCAAGATTGTTGGAATCCATTAATCAGTAATTGTTTTATATGTCTTTTTATGCTGATAATTATTCATATTATTTTACCTTTTGATCTTTTTTAAATAACAGTTATTAGAATCATTAACCATTGATTGGAAACACTAGTTCTGAAATTTGACAGAAAAAAAATTATACAATTTATTAAAATTAAAATTTATTACAAAATTTATACTGATCCAAACTTAAGCTGAATATTTTAAATCTGACATAAGCTGCTACTTAAGAAAATATTTGTGTGAAAATATTTGACCATTAATCTCCTAATCTTTTTATTTCAGAGCATGCAACAAAACTAATCAAATTTTATAATGAGCAAGGAGCCGGAGAAAGCAACTGAGAAGGATACAGAAAAACGTGATATAGTGATAACACGTGATAGTCTGAGACCACCCCGACAGCGCACTCGTAGTGCAAGATCGAAAACACCAATAGAACAGCCTCCACTTAAAAATGGTAGGTATAGCAAGCTATAAATTCAAAAAATTACTTCTTTTAATGTTGGCATTTTAAAATTTTATTGATCCCAGTGCCCCTAAACTAATAAGATTCTAAACAACTAAATTAATTTCAATCAAATAAGATTAGAGGACCATTGAGCACTTTTTTTTTTTTTTTTTTCGGAGCTGTTTAGTCATTATTATGTTGTATTTTTCTTCATCTGTTTATCATTAGGGGACATTATTTTGGTATTTCCTAATTCTTTTGTAAAAATTTTCTGTATCAGTTAAAGATTTACTTGGAGGCTATTTTAATTTTGTTGTATTTTTTATATAAATAAAAAATATATATACCATGTTAGCCAGCTGGAAAATTAGACATTTATTATCATACTTTGTTTCTTTGAAAAGTGTGCAATATTCTGTTATCATAGGAAATTTTCAAAATATTTTTTTTTGGTAAATTCTGATATTGCTTGTAGCATTTAGAGGCATCATCAAGTGATACAAACTTATTTTAAAATTTTGCATAACTGCAGCTAATCAGTAGCATATTGGCTAGATAAGATTTTATCAATAAATTATATTTTCATGGTTTTCTTATAGATCTATTTCTTCTGAAAAAAGTTTGAATAAAAAGTCTTTCATAAGAGGCTGCCCTTATGAAGCATCTTTCCCTAGCTGTTGAAATTTTTCTTTTTTAATTCAGGGTTTTCTTACATTGACTAGTTATACGTAAAAATAAATTAACAGGTGAAAGTATGGGTTCGTTTTATTGATGCTTTTACTCAATAAGATTAATTTACCAGGTCATCTGATTAAATATTGTTTTAAATATTTTCAAAATATACACAGTTCATATTATGAGAAGTCCTTTTTTTTTATGGGAACTTATTCACTTGTGCTACAGATAAATTCTTAAATAGAAATATATTTTTGGCTGTTATTTTATTGTTTGACAACAAACTGAATAGTTATAAATATTATTTTTTATATAGTTATATCAATTTATATAGTTATAAATTATTCAGGTGAGCATTTTTGGGTAAGTTCTGTATTGAAAGAAGATTCTATTTTGCAAACAATTGATTGAATTTTATAAAAAGGACTGAAACAAAAAGGTTGTTTTGAAATTTAATTTTCAGTCTCTAATAACATGAGAATCATGCATTATTACAATTTTTACTAAGCAATAATTTGCTCAGGGTCAGATTTCAGAATAATGTTACCTAAAATTTTTTTAAAAATCTTTGATAAATCAAGAAATGCTTAATTTAGCATAATTTATGAAAGTGATCAGCACCAGATGTTATCATATAAAAATTTTCCTTAAATAACTTCTAGCGAAAAATATACTAACAAGCATAACCAGTATTTAATTTACTTTCATTTGTTTACAGCTACTTTGGAAGCAGAGATTCCAATCATTCAAGGCAAGTGTCGTCGTCAGTGGGAACAATGGAGTGAGGTTGATCAGGAATGCTTCTTTCAAGGCCTTGCTGAACATGGGAAGGACTACGCTAAAATAAGATTATACATGAAAAAGAAACTGAAATTCAAAAATGATGACGATACAAAGACAAATGAGCAAATACGATACTTCTATCATCGAACTTGGGCAAAGATTTCTAAAGCACTTTCTCTTCCACATGAGGCTGATCCCAAAAAAGCTTGTAGACGTGAAATGCATTATATGATTTGTCTGGGCGAACTCCGCAAAAAAGGTGTCCATGGGTTAGGTGGTAAAGTTGCAAAACAATTAGATGGACTTGTTATGAAGGGTTCGACCTATGTGAGATATAAAGGGCGAAATGTACGTGTTCGACCTCCAAATAGATTTCTAAAGAAACTCTATAGAGACAATAATTCCATACCTGACATAACTCTACCTAAAAGTGTTAATATAGAATTTTTACCTTACTCAAATTCTGCTTTTAATTATGTACAAAAACATGCATTTAACCCAAGATTACGATTTTCAAATGTTAGCATCAATGCAAAATTTTCAGAGATTTTTGATATGTTTGATAGGCGTTTTACTGATTTGTACACCCATGAAAATCTTAACTTGCTAATGTATCCTTCACTCTCAGATAATCTTGATCAAATTGAGTTTTCTGAAAAACTTTCACATGCTCAAGATATTTTAGAGAATGTAGAAAAAAAACCAGAAACTCCAATTGTTCTTGAAGATGCATTACGAACCTCTGATAAAGATGATGTACTTGTAACTGAGGATGAAGAGTCATGTGGAGAATTTCCAAAAGTATTTGGAGTGAAGCATATAACTGGATCCAACATGCCTGTTCTGGAAACAGTCAAATCTTTTGAGGGTTTTTGGACTTACTCTATGGCTGAAAAAATTCATTTGCGGACATTGTTTGTTGCCACTGGACAAAAAGAAATTTTGAAATTTAAATACGAATGGAAATTATTTGAGGAAAAGAAACCGTCTTTTTATGTTAATTCCTTACAATTTCTAATGAAATTATCAAAAATTGAAAATGAAAAAAGACTCTTAGTTGCAAAAGTTAAACCGAAAGCCAATGTTAATCCTCAAATTAAAGTTAGTAAACCTTTAGAAAACCGAGTAAATCAAAACCCCAAAAAAGTTGTTGTTCCAGGAATAATAAATAAACCAGAGCTAAGTGGCAAACGTATTGTTAATGGTCAGGAGTTTGCAATTCCATTTCGTCCTCGTCCAGGAAGAAAAAGAAACTTATCATCATTAAAAAACAATTTTAATAAACCTTTACTTCCTCATAATAAAGTGCTCTTATCTCAAGTTACTAAGCCCTTGACAAATGCTGTGCCAGTTAACCTAATTCCTCAACCTGAACAGGTGGTGCAATATGCTAATCCTCCACCTAAATCAATCCAAATAATTAATAGTGAAACGAAGAACTGTTTATCACCTCAAATACTCTCGTTAGATCAAAATCAAGCTCCTCCAAGTAATAATATTATCAATTTTCTTTAAAATTTCTTGTTGAAATTCAAAAAATATTTACGGACATGGTTTTAAATAAATATGGGGAGAATGATCATTAGAGCTTTGAAAGGCTTTTTAACAGACTTCCCGCTAAATATGTTTTTCTGGGATTGATTTTTTAAATCGATCTGCTGAAATAACCATGTGTTTAGTACTGAAGCATAATACTCTCAAATACGGTCATTTTAGGTTTAGAATATTGTTTGTTGACTCTAGGGTGTCTTTTGACCTGTTCCTTTCATAGAACTCAGGGGACAAATTTGTACATAGGTTCATACATACATACACGTACATACATATACATACATTACGTTCATACGTGCATACTTACATGTGTAAATACGTACATACGTTCATAGTACATATGTTCATACATAAATACGTGCATACGTACATACATACATAATACATCCATACATACATACATACATACATACATACATACATACATACATACATACATACATACATACATACATACA
>JAUZNK010002010.1:0-11705 GCA_035046665.1 Euphysa ruthae
TCTACACACAACTGAAAACATAAAAGTACAGTTTTCACATGAATACCCACCTTTATACATGAAATTCTTTGAAATCAACATTCAAATTTAGCACAAGTTTTGTTTGATTTATGCTCCATTTCTCTAATACTTGATGTAAATTTATGATACCTTCATTGCCTTGATGCAGTTTCCCGAAAAGTATCAACTGGTAAAATTTCTTAACACCACATAGCTATATAATCTTTCTAACAAATATTTTGTGAGTTTGACAAGAACCTTGCAAGTGTGCTAAAGAGTAATGCTTGTATCACAAGATAAATGTTTGATACATTCCCCATGAGAACACCTGGGTTCAGCAGTAAAAACAGCTAGATGAAATAACACTATAGGTCTAGCATAATCAGGAAATGAAATAACGGCCCTGAGATCATCTAACAACCTAAAATCCTTTTTCCAAAAGTCTATGAGTTTACAAGTAAATATCACTGTGCCATCAACTTGATTTAAACTAGCGGTATTTTTGCATTAAACTTTGGACCACCAAAAAGAGAAGCCAGTATAATACCCAAAATGCTTGGTATTTCAAAATCACAACTAAGCAAACTTTGAAAAGAGACAAATAAATAAAGATAACAACTAAAAGTTAGTGTCTGATAGCACAGGCATAAAAATTCCGAGCATTTTTAGAAAAAAAAAAAAAAATCAAACAAGTTAATACACTAAGTAGTTAAAAATGATCACGCAGCCTATGATACAATGTATGGGAGATTTCCAAAATGCCTTAAAACTCTAACATAATATCGCTAGTAAGCTTTGGATGCCCAACTTCAATATACAGTAAACTGGCAAGACTTCCAAATATATATAGTTTCTATAATTTATAATTTATATAATTTCTGCTTCATTTTTGTGTAGGAAAATCTATTTTTAATTCAAAAGTAGAATTTCCACCTTTATTCACAGCCCTCAACCATAAGTTAAATAAACTTGTATTTTGGTATGCCTTTTAGAAACAAAACTTTCAGAAATGATTATTATGGCATAAAATAAAAAAATACGTTAAAAAAATCACTCTTGTTTTGTTGGGTTGGTTACCCACTACGACGTTTAAAGAAGATTAAATATTTTTTGCTTTAACATTAATTTCATAGTATAAAAAAGAGTGCATACCTTCACAAGACTTTTTATCCGCCATCAATTCGTAGCCGTTGTAGCAGTCGCATATTTGATTTGAACCTTCAATGCAAATATGCTCACACAAAGATCTCTTAGAATCACAAAATCTACTTTTTACACAGACACGGTTTAAAATAAGTTCGTAAGGGGAGTTGCACTCGCATCTGTAACTACCAATTGTATCAATGCATTGAGCATTGCAGTCCTTTCTTTCTATTGCACAATTACACAGCTTAATGTTTTCTTTTTTTGATACAGAACACTCGTCAATATCTAAAAAGTCATACATTCCATGAAGGTTTAAAATCTTCATTAAATCAAATTTGATTTTGGTTAGGCTTTCTCAACAAATGTTATAACTTTTTTTAAATTTTCCAGAATATTTATATATATATATATATATATATATTTTAATAAATATTTTAATTCTGAGATCTGTAAAACTCTGACAAACATACACCAAATTGTATTGTCTGTAAAACTCTGACAAACAAACACCAAATGTTATTGTCTGTAAAACTCTGACAAAGAAACGCCAAATGATATTTTCTGTGGCAGTTTTACTTAATATTAACTTTGAAGAATATTCAAATATTGACAAAAATTTGGAATTTTTAATAAATTTTCTAAAAAAAAGTATTAATAAGGGCTTTCATTGCGACATGAATTTAAATGAAATTTAAAAAAAAGATTCAAAGCATATTGACAAAAAAATCCAAAATGAGTCAAATGATGTCCTCTTTGGTATACTAACTTCTAAGCCCATATGGGCAATTGATGCCCGCTGTCAAAACAAATGTACATGTATGGAATACCTACATATGAAATTTAGACCAATGCCTTAAATATATAAGATTGTTACAGTGTATACTGGAGAACTACAAGGTTTTTTCAATAATTCATTTTACCAAAATTAACGCCTGACTGTGATAACAAAGTTGATATTTTCATCAGGAAAAAAAAATAAATAAATAAAAATAGCACAGAAATAATTTTAGGCCAAAATTGTACTCTTGTCAAACTAAATTTTTTACCCTTTAAGCATAATGGTTCTACAAAAGAATTACATTATATTCTCTCATTATGAGTATCTAAGTAAAACAAAATTTTAAATAAAAAATATTTGCAATTTAGATCAGTATTTTCATACATCATTTTTTGGTAATTTATATTTTAAGAAGTCTTATCCATGTAACTATGTTTTTTCAATTAATTTTACATGTTTTTCCAAGATGAATCACTTAATACAACATTGACGACTAATTAATTTTACTTACTGTTACAAAATGGGTCAGACAGAACAGCTTTAGAATGCTTAACAAATCCAGCTTCACATGAACATGCATAGCCACCATGAAAATTAGTACATATTTGATTACAAACTCTTGGAGTCAATGCACATTCGTTGACATCTAAAATCGATATTAATCACCATAAGCATCATAAAGGTGTTATGTCCCCTATTTATCGACTTTGAAACAAATTCCTAGGGTAAGATAAATTCATGGAAAAAGACAGCAAAAAAATGCTTTCTTATTATTCTTATTTAACAATGCCATGCAACAGGGTCGCAAATTAGCATCAAGCATTGAACAAAATGCTTTGGAAATATCAGAGTGAAATCTATTCCAGTCGAAAATCATGTCAGGGGAAAACAATACTGTAATTAATTTTTAATAAAGTGTTCTGTATTTGATTTATAAAACGATATTGTGTGATATTGCTAAAATTGACGATGCATTCTATTTGTGTAAAACTTTTTGTGCAAACTTCTTTTTTTACAATAAAATGTCCATATACGCATGGATTTAATGGCTAGCAAGATTGAAAAGATATCTAAACAGATAGAAAAATATCTATCTATACAAATAACAAACATCGCTTAATAAAACGCTTTTTTGATGATAAAAATTCGTCTTTTAATGCGACTTGCATATGTTTAACTTGATTGTGTTTTCAGGCCTGCAAATCAGTCAAAACTTTCGAGAATCTACCGAATCAAAATTTTTTTTCACATCATAATTAGGGTTATTATTATTGTTAAAGTGAAAAAACTTCAGAAACAGTTGGAAACGAGTCATGACTTTTGAGAATATCAGAATGCTAAATAACTAAGATGTAGACCAATACATATGTTCACATGCTTATATATGATTCCCATAAGTATTACATATATATTATTGAATAAGTAATATTAGACCGAGAAACTTTTTCATTTCTAAAACTGTAACCTGTTCCCAATTTCCTACATACGTGTTATCCACTTTATCTGGGTTGTGCTCTCTAAAACTTTCGGCAAAGCAATTTGTTTCAAAAACCAAAAGTTTGATGATTTCAATTGTCAAATATAGTCTACAAAATCAAGAGGAGTAGGATTTTCTTTCATCCTTACTCTTAGCCCCTCGACTTCAAAGAAAAGAAGTTCTGGATCATAATTGTTATAAATCTCAATATGTTTCAATACATAATGATAAAATGAGGGTTAGTTATTGAAAAAAAGCCTCCACTGTTCCTTTACCATTTTTTTTGCAAATTTACATGAATAATCATGATAAATAGCGTTTTCCAATGAGGGATGAACCACTGATTTTATTGAACGCATCATGCCCCCAAATTGACGATCAAAAAATAGATTTGAATTAATTCAAGCACCCGAATTGGTGCTGAATGGGTCGCACATGAATTGGAGTACTCTTTAAATTGCAGAATCAAAACAAAAAAAAAAATTTTACGCTAATGTAAATATTAGCAGAGCGATTAAACTAGAAAAATGGAAAAAACGCCAATTTTAAGAACGAAAATATGTATACCTCTCGTAACGTTTGTATATACTATTTATATTACTTTTAAAGATAGTTTCTTCAACTTTAAAATGTTTTTACAGAATGAAAAATTATAAAATAGATCTAAGTGTATTAAAATACGTACCAACTTTTTAGGAAAATTTGAGTTAAAAAATAGTTCACTTCCGCTGTGTGCAGGTTTGAAACAGCTGTGTCTGTGAAAAACCGGTGACAGGAATCAGTATAATCAAAGTATAACCTATTGACTTCTTCTTACTGTAGAGTTCATTTTTTTTTATCACATATGGCCATCCCGTAGTAATTTTGCACTTAATTAATGGTCCTTTCTGTAATTTTTCTTTTCCCAGATAAAGATGTTGATGTCCCTTTGTGTTGGCCCAAAAACGGTTGCTAGTGCATTGTCAAGGAATTTTTTATCTTGCTATATACCTCACTAAAAGGTTAAATATCCCAAAATCTATAAGAAATCGAATAATTAAAACTTACCACTTTAAAGAACATCAAATTTTGATCTTTAAATTTGTTTTAAAATTTTCAACAAAAGTTTGTATTCTTTCTATGGGAGCAGCCTTAATATATTCTCAGAATCAATATTTATCAATCTTTTTCTTTATCAGTTGAGCTTCTCCTTTGTCAGTTCCTTCTTCTCATACAGAAGTGATTCCTTTGTCAATTGTTTCTAAATCTTTGCTCAAGATCCTAATGATATTTCAAGTGTTTTATATCCCTATGATATTTGTACTTAGCGAACATTGTTAGCTAATAACGATGATATTCACCTGTTTATTACAAATGTTTTTGTTCCTGATAATATTTTTGTTTTCCATAAAACCAATGGTAGTTCTTTTTGTAGAGATTTGTTGAATGATAACTAGTGGTTAAGGTATTCAGTGCATTTAAATGGCTGTCTTTGTGTACCATTTTTAGTTTGAGCAAAAATTCCTACCAAAGCAGCTAAAAAGATGTTTATTGAACTTTTGTCTCCTTTACCAAGGGTTAAAACTTTTCTGACATGTCATTTTTCTACTAAGAAAAGCCTTCATCAAGAAGCAATTTTTGTTTTATTGAAATAAGTTGGTTCAGTTGAATGGTGGTTTTACTACTGTTGATAAGTTAGTTGATACAGTTTATGCAAAAAATGTAGCTGAAAATAGATAAAAACTTGTTTGGATAATCAATACAATTATATTATGTGGTAGGCTTGGTTTATCTCTAAAAGGTCATTGAGATGATTTGAAATATTTTCCCAATGCTGGTGGGTATTCTTTAAACTCCACTAGTGGTTTTTTTGAGCTTTTGAACTTATAAAAATACAAATAAAAACATATAAGAATCCATCACTCTGTGATTGTGACTTGTTTTCTAATAAAACAATTTAATTAACTTTTAATTATTCTAATTATTCTAAATTATATATAACACCCTAATCAGCGAGATTAAATCCTTGTACGTAAGCACAACAGACGGAAAGTGTAGAAGAAAAGAAAGCTTTACTCTGCCTATAACAAATGTTTTCTAAAATCACATAAAACTTTGGTAACTTTGATCATATTTTTTGAGAAAAATAATTTTTAGATTAAATTTAACTTGCTTCAGCACCTGGGCTTGGTAAAATTTTTAGAACATGCTAAAATTATCAGATATAATACTTAATAATACATGTTCAAAATATTGGCAGAATCACAAAATAAAATCCATAAAAAAACAATTTTCAGTAAGTAGCCATATAGGTGAATAGTCACCCAATGGTCCTCTTAATTCAAGAAAATTTATAGGAATGAATTTAAAAAAAAAATTTCAAATATTGCTTTTTCTTTTCAGTAATGACTATAGTCATGCATAACTTGAGAAAAACAGATTACAGATAGATCTCAATTCATAACACCTTTGCTGGCAAATATGCCGGCAATTCTAAAACTATTAAAACTTAGTAATCAATTCCTTAATCTTTGATTTAAGAGAAAAACTTCTCATAATTTATCTCAATGTATAAATGGTAATAATTAGCTAACCATATTCACATCTTGATCCTGAAAAGTTTCCGTGACAGGAACACTTGTTTGGTTCAGTACATTCTCCATTTACACAAGGTGGCTCACAGATGGCTAAAACAACAATTTAAAAAGAAATTTAGTGACTAATAGACTCACTGAATATACACTTTATTAAAAATCTAGAAATCCTAATAAATATCAAAAAGAAATAAGCTATACTTTTACAGGTGCATAACATTTTTTTATTGTCGTGAAAATCATGGAAAACTTATCAACATCAAAAATGGTTTGAAAAAAGAATCTGATTTGATAGCATTTACATTCTCCATCAAGCTTTACACATATTAAAGTCTAATAAACAAAGTGGCAGTAAGTTAAGAGAAATTCAAAGCGTTCTTCAAACCCAAATTCACAATATTTGACCCCTATTAAAATAGCAATTAGTGAACGTTTGGACGCAATCTATTTAAAAACCAAAACTATCAATGTGTAGCTTCATTTACTTCAACATTTAACACTAAATTCTTTTAAAAATCCATTATAGTGACATTATTTGCCTAACTAACCCTTGAATTTATTACAAAAATCAATGCCTTGTTTACCCAGGTTTTAGCAAAGCAAATTAATTTTCAGAAAAATCTGGAACTATTAATTTCTTATTCTTTTCTATTTCATCGAAAAAATGAAAAAAGATCTTATAAGCATTCTCAAAGAAAAATCATAAAATATATATCTTCTGTCTTTTCTAGAGATGTTTAAAATTTTTTGTTTGCTTCCTAAACCTTTGAATTTAAGCAAAAAATTAAAAAGAAAAAAGAAAAAGAATTTTAGCAAAAAATCAATGAATTTTCAAAAAATATATAGAACTGAGAATTTATTTTTTATTCTTGACATCTAACCCCATGCACAAAATAAAAAAAGTTACTCAGTCTATCCTGATAGATATCAAAAACATATACTTGGCCTATTATCTTACCAGGAAATTGATTAAAAGAGAACTCTTAATCTTATCTGAATTTATTTTAACTCTTATCTGAACTCTTAATCCTCAGTTTAATAGAAAAAATGAATAAAAAAAATATTAGGATCTAGCATGGACATACTGACAGACGAATATCACATAAAGTCATAAAAACGAGAGAAATTTAAAAGAAATCATTTGGGTAAAAAAAATTCCTTCTACGGCACAGAATTAAAAAAAAAAAAAAGTAATGGAATGGAAAGTCTAAAATGACCGGATTTAAAGGCCTGTGGATGGAGGCCAACAACATTAACAAAATAAAATATTTTCCTTCTTACCCTCCTATTCTTGGAAGTAGCATAACAGTTTTATGGTTCGATATTTTTTTTGTTTGAAAACAATTTTTTTTTTTTTCAAATAAACAAAATTTTTTGGAGATCATTTTAATATATAAAAATGGTCAATAAGCTTCGTATAAATAATCTTGTAAGTATATTGGAATTATTTTTTAAACATATTTTTTATTTAATAAGATTTTGAAATCTAGAATTAATATTGCATTTCTATGAATATGTTTTTTTAAATTTTCACGTTAATTTCTTTAAATAGTGTAATAGAATATATTTATATTTGTGGTTTAATAATGTTTTGTACGCATTAAATATGTGTAATCATAAAATAAGTCTCAAAATATTTAATAATTTTCTACCATTAACTATATTTCTAAGAAAAAGAGTTTAGGGTGTTACAAAAATTTTTTAACAGGCTTAAATATGGTTATTTTATAAAATAATTACCCCTTCCTTTTTATACTAGTGGTTATGTGAGGTGATCTTTTGTGGCAAGATATGTTGTTAGGAAGTAAATATAAATAGAGGAGAGGAGAGCGAATATATCAGGATAAAATATAATTATATTAATTCGCTTTGACTAAAAAAAAAAACTGTTTCGATTTTTCAATAATCTATTTAATGTATTTTGAGTCTTAGATAATGGGCAGGACAAAAAATTTTAAATGGCTGACAAACCTTACTAATTAAAAATACATTTTCTTAATACAATCAAAAATTTTTAAGATAATAAGAATGTAAAATTTTGAAAAATCCAAATTACACTGATTTTTATCATTTTCGGATTAAAAGTTAGACCTTCACCCCTTCAGCAGGGGGTCATATGAATCAATCAATCAATCAATCAATCCTCATACAGTATGTTACCTATTAATATACTAAGTTAATGTAAAAAAAAGGTTATTAAGAGATTTCAAAAAAATTTAAAATTATTTGAATTAAGGCCTAAAATTTCCATAATTGGGCTTATTTGGATTTAATACCAGAAAACTTTTTTTAAAAAAATAAATCTGTTGCTAGCTTTCCCATATGATCTGAGTATTTTAAATTAAATGTCAAAAAAAAAAAAAATATTGAATGATGGTTTTGGAGATAAAAATGCAAAGTTGGATGATCTCATAGCAGTCCTAAAAACTAAAAAAGTAGTTGCGGACATAAGGTTTCTCAATCAAAAATAGTTAAAAAAAGGTAAGAATTTGTAGCACCCAATATGATTTCAATCAATACATGAAATTTAAACAGTTTTGAAAATACATCAAATGCTACTGATTAATGCAATGAGTTGTAAAAATTGTTGCCAAATCTACAAAAATTCTTCAAATATATTTTACAGACTGGTAAATTTTTCACATAAAATAAACTAATACTTACGAGTAGGGCATGCATCTCCTTTTCTCGCCCAACCTCTTTCACAATAATATGTAATACCATCCCTTTCTTGAAGTACGGTTTCAAGATAAGATGATTGCCTTGTGCTAAAATCATATAAGCACCGGTAAAAAATATATGAACGACAGTGTGGCCTAGCAGTAACACATTTTCCAATAATATAACATTGTAATGGAAAATGTCCTGGGTTCATAGCCACTCAAGAGCAAAAACAAAAAATTTTCGTTATTGATTGTTGCAATAGCATAAATGGGAGCTTTAAATTGAGCCACTGCCCGATTCGATGATGAGATCATTTAGATATTCATCTGAGTTAAAAACGTCAATAATCAAACACAAAGTATAAAATATTTAATATTTCGTACACGAAACTATTTCAGAATTGGAATTTAAGAAAAATTTACATAAAACTAACAGATTTTTACCATTTTTGGTCTGAGACCAAATTAGGAAATTTTATAAAAATTTGAACACTACCGTTATTATTAAAATTACATTTTCAGACTAAATTAAACCTATTTTTAGGCTTGCAGCCTGGGTATGACAAAATTTAAAGAAAAAATTGGTAGTTAATTTTAGCGAAAAACATTATGGAACAAATTTGAGCTGTTTTATGTGCTGAGGGAAAAAGAATTTTAGGCAGGTGAGAACATGAGCGAAATGATGTCATGCCTGAGTGTTCAAATATTAGTGAAGGTTATGATATGCTTAAATTATCCGAAAATATCCAAATATATGCAGAACTAATTTAATTCTTTTCCTATGATTATTTCATACCAAGGATATAGAACACCACTAAAAAATCATTTAAAAAATACATAATACTTACTTTGATTTTTTGCAGTAACTTGTGCATATACCCCAAAAATCCTTGCAACATGTTCTATAATTGTGGTATGATAAGTGATATGTTATGATCTGATTGTAAACATTATACTTGAATTTTTCGGATTTCACATGAATTCTAAAAGAAAAATTTACCTGATTTAGATTAAAAAACAGAAGCTTTTTTATTAGCTGTCTAAAATAAAACTATCCAACTCTCTTTCAGAAAAATTCATTCCGACTGGTTAACTGCTTTAAATTTAAACATGCACAACGATTTATTTAAATTAGCAATTGGTTTATGGCTTTGAGCTAATCAATTTGCAATAAATTATATGCTCAAGCTCATGGTTTGCCTTGACAATCCGAAATTAAAAATTAAATTGTTAGGTTGCTATACATGGCCTATGATATATCTTGTAAATGCAACCTTTCTATTATACATTATAAAGAAACTTAAATTAAAAAAAAACAAAACTACTGATAGAAGAATCAAACAATTTTGAAATTGACCCACTTCCAAGTAAATTAACTGGAGAATCATTAAGATACAACACCAAGAATGAAAGCAATCAATGATGCTAGATATAATTTTATACAATAGTTTGATGGTTCAAAGCATTTTTGTATGAGCTTTTAATTAATTTGCCTGTTTTACCCTAACCTATCTCTACGAGCACTCACATTATGAAGAAACGCTTCCACTGAGCCTTCTTTGAACTTTAATTGCTCTAGAAATTTTGTTTTTTATTATTTTGCTTGTTTTCATATGATAGCAGCTAGAATATGTAGGAAAAATAATTTCGTGGCCAGTAACATCAGTTGCAGTTATAGGCATGTCATTGTTTTTTCAGTTAAATACTAAAAAACTATGAGGTAAAGATTAGCCTAAAAATTAAAATAATACTCAACATAAAATAATCTCAAAATCTAAGTAAGCTAAATCTTTGTAAACCCTGTATTATATGTGTGAGAGGGATATGTGTGAGTTATATGAGTTACATACGAGTTATATATGTGTGAGTGGAATAAATCTCTCGTCTCATTAAATACTGAATTTAAAAGACTTAAACTTTCTACCCGTGTGCCTTCTTTTCTCCATCTGAAAGGGTACCAACTCAAAAAACCGGTCTTAAAAATTATATTAAAAACATTTTTTTTTTTAATGAAATTTTTCTATTTTCGTATCTTTGTTGTGTGTAATTATTGTTGAATGTGTAATCATCCTGCGTCTAATCAATAAAATCAATTTAGTTTAGTTTAGGTGTCACTCCTTTGGTGAGGATTTTGTTGAGTGACTCCGTCAATTTTAATCGTTACTTATTTTATTTATTGTACTTGTTCGTATATTATTTATTTATTTTTGTAATATGAAATTGTAGAAAATAAACTAATACTAATACTACTAGTTATTATAAGTCAAACATATTTTAGGAGAAAAAATCAAACATCTTAAAAAATGTCATTAATTTACTATAGCGCTAACCATACAAATTCTAATCAAAGTCAAACAACAAATTTTGATCACCATCATCATAAACAGTCTGTTTTTACAGCAAAACTTCAAGGAAAATCAAAGTTTACTATAAAGGGAAGACTTAACATAATGAAAATTGCATCAAAATATAGTAATAATTTGATTAAAGTGTTGGTGTAAATATTTACAACTGAATGTACTTCCTAAAGCTAAACTACTTTCAGTAATGCACAATCCAAGTTATTTTAACATTGAAAAACTTGGCTAAGCACCATCCTTTAGCCAAGAGAGCCATCTGCACCACACATTAAACTGAAATTTGCCTTGTTATGCAAAGAAAAACATTTAAAAGCAGTACAAATTTGCATGTTTTTCTTGCGCAGGAACAATCAAAATCATTTCTACATCGTTCGAATTCAAATATACCACTCAAACAAATAACAGAGCAAAAAAAAAAAGAAAAAAAAAAAAAGAAAAATGCTAACTAAGGATTTCTAGTTTATTAATATCTTAAATCTTAGAAAAAGACTGAATAGATAACTAGATATACATAATTTAGTGGAATAATTAGCACAGCTGATCAGTAAGCCAAGATTTTTGAGGAAATATAACAAAACAAAACCTGAAAATAAAAAGAAGAAATACTCCACAATTTTTTTAAAACAAATACAACAAATACCTTTAAAGACTTCATTCAATCTAGGTTTAATAAAAAATTTCTACATCTATTTGAATCAAAATGATAAC